>CAMRHE010000244.1:1067500-1095000 GCA_947044405.1 Leptodactylus fallax
TTCAGCTTTTCTATCTGAAAAGTGTGCTCTTCCAACTTTATTTCTGACTCGCGCTTCACTTGATCCATCTGAAACTCCAGCTGTTCCTTGATGCGTGCAACTTCCTCCTGTTTGTCCACTTGCACCTTTAGTTTAGCAACAAGCATTTTTAGATCTACAATCTCAGCAGATAAATTACATGTTTTCCTCAGACTGAATCCTCATGTCTTCTATCTGGAGGTCCAATTCTCTCTTGGCCTTTTCCAGCTTGTCATAAGCATTGGCTTTGTCCTCATACAATATCTGCACAGATTCCAGGTTTTTCTCTGACTGCAATATCTGCACCACAGATTCTAAATCACTCTCTCGGTCAGACACCTCCTTCCTGAGCTCTACAACTTCATTTTCTTTATCAGTTAATGCAGCCGAAAGTTTTTCACACTTCCTGACTTGGTCATCCAAACATTCTGACTGACACTGCAAAAATTCACTTCTCTCACGTTTAGCAGTTTCAAGATCATCTCTTAATTTTTCAATGACACTCTCTCTGGCAATGGAGTCTTGGACATGCTGCTCCTTTAAATCCTGCAATTGCTTCTGAAGCACTTGCTTTTGTTCCACACTCTGTAGAACTTTATTAGATAGAGCGCATTTCATTTCTGCAAACTCCTTATTAGTGACACAGTTCATTCCAGGCAAACCTAGCACCACCATTTCACAATGATTAGGATATGAACTCTTCATAGAGTCAAGCTCTTTCTTTAACTTAAGGTTCTCTTTTTCTGATACCTCAAGTTGCCATTTCCAATCAGATATTTCATCCTCATAAATGAACCTGATTGTTTTAATCTCATCTTGAAGCTGCTGCACCATAATATTTTCATCTTTGGCGCTTTCATGCACTCCAGTATGAGACATACAGTCAGAAGGGACATATTCATTCATAGAACAGAGGTGCTTCAGAAAAACTAAGTCAGTCTCATCCAACCCATTATCTTTACTTGCACTCCACATGCTCTGTTCCGGGTTTTGTGTCTCTCTGCGTTCAGACTGCTGCACTAATAAACCTGTGCACCGCTTCTCTGCTTTCTTAAAAGCTGAAATTTTCTTTTTCTTGCCCATGGTTTAATAACAAGATTACACAATATTCCACAGAAACCTTGGGTTCAACCGGCAGCAGCTTTTTACTATCTTCTGCAGTCACATGTATTCACCAAACAGTTAACTTATGTGGCACTACAACAACCAGCATTTTTTACTGTCTTCCACAGAAAACACCAACATGGCACCATAGCCTTTCACATAGACTGTTTGCAATATCCAGCATCTACACACATTGCTTACTTTCTTGCCATCAGCAAGCACTTTACAGACTTCTGTGCCACAGTATACACAAAGTCCATTCCCTGGATTCCTCTTCCAGAGTTTTACTTTCACCAGTTTTTGCACACAAATTGCTATCTTGCAGTTCCACTCACCCCCTCCTGGGTTTCTCAGTTGAAATCACAGATTTCTTCCAGCTGTACAGTAGACCACAATGCACACTTAGGAGTACTGCAGTCACCAAACACTTGTCTTCCAGGACTTGCGTGGATCTCTGTATGCCCGCATCCTCCACCATATGTGACAATTTAGGGGGATTTAGCCTCAAAGGCGGCAGCCTCCTGGACTCGACAGCGGTGTAGGTGGTACTGGGTGCCGGAGAAGCAGCATTCAGACGGTGCTAATCCAAAAGTAAAATGGCTTTTATTCAGCTTAAAAGTGGAACATAAACAAAATAACAAACAGCCTGGGCCACACTTAGGGCACTACCTCACTGCTTGCTCCCTTACTAGCCTCTGGGGGAAAGAAGCAGCCTGGCTCACAGTCAGCTCAAACAATGTTCTCTGTGGAAACTCAATCCTCCTGGGACAGACCGCCTGTCTGTCTCTGACTGTTTCCAGCGCCCACCTGCTCCCTGCAGGCTTCCACAGCAGCTCTCCTGCTGCGTATACTGCCTCTGGATTTGCCCCACCTATGGGTGTGGCTGTGGACCTTTTCAAGCCTGGCTCTGGGTCGCTCACCTGAGCCCTCTAGGTTCACACTCTCACAATGTATATATATATATATATATATATATATATATATATATATATATATACACACGCACACACACACACACACACACACACACACACACACACACACACACACATACTGTATATAACCAGTGGAGTCATGGCATTCCCCACATCCCCTGCCCATGTAGTATGAGACCTAAGGTGTCACCTTAAAAACCATTAATTAACCCCTTCAGATCTGAGCCCAAAAGTGCGTTAAAGACCAGGCCTCATTTTTCAAAACTGACATGTGTCACTTTATATGGCAATAACTTTAAGACGCTTTAACTTGCACAAGTGATTTTGAGACAGTTTTTTCGTGAGACATTGTACTTCATGTTAGTGGTAAACACTGATCAATATTTTTGTATTTATTTATAAAAAAAATAGGAGATTTGATGGAAATTTGGGAAAAAAAAAAAAATCGCAATTTTCAAAATGTGAAATGCTCTGCTTTTCAAATAGATAGTCATACCACCCAAATAAGTTAATAAATATTATCTTTTTTATATGTTCCACTAGGACACCTGAACCAACGATACTCTAATCGCTGATTCAGCACTATAGACTGTAATACACGTGTATTGCAGTCTATACAGGAATTCAGCCTATGTAGACATAGGCTGATTTCTAGAGGTCCCGGCAGGATCAACCAGGTAGTGGGGGCTTCAGGCAGCCTGGGTCAGGCTGCATATTATAGATATTGGCACCCCCCGATCTCGCCGCGGTGGGTGCCAGGGGCGGCAACATGGCGGAACCCCTTGGATGCCGCAGTTAACAGTGCCGCTAGCAAACACTTAAAATGCCACGGTCGCTATTGACCGCGGCATCTTAAGGGTTAAACAGCGGGGATCGGTGTTATCACTGGTCCCCGCTGTTGCAGCGGGAGCCTGGCTGTCAAATACAGCTGGGCTCCCGCAGTGATCGCACGGGCTCTGCTTCTGAGCCCGCTCGATCACTGTCACGTACCTGTACGTGGGGATGCGGTAACTAACCACATTCTCCCACGTACAGGTATGTGAGAATGCGTGAAGGGGTTAAACTAAACTTGTAGAGATTTGTAATTGTACCCTATCCTTTCCTCATTGTTCTCAGCAATCCAAAAAGATGTATACTCTATTAGTGCCTAAACGTGATAATTAATAAAAAATACAAAAAAAAATTGTGCCCTGACCCCAAATTCATGTAAAGTGGTGAAAAGTGTTTTTTTTTTTTTTTGTTTGTTTTTTTTAAAGGGAATTTGTTGCCAGGAAATTAACTATTGTTTTATGTTAAACATATTTTTTTAAGAATTTCCAAAATCAATATGGTGTTCTTAGGCTTGCAAGCTTCTCCCTTTTTCCTCCAAATGCAATGAGGTTCATTATGGCCAAACAGTTCAATTTTAGTTTCGTCAGACCACAGGACATGTCTCCAAAAATTAAGGTCTTTGTTCTTGTGCGCATTTGCAAACATTAATCTGGCTTTTTTATGTTTCTTTTGGAGTAATGGCTTCTTCCTGGCAGAGTTGCCTTTCAGCCCATGTCGATACAGTACTCGTTTCACTGTGGATAATGACACACTCTTACCAGCTTCAGCCAGCATCTTCACAAGGTCTTTTGCTTTTGTTCTTGGGTTGATATACACATTTCGTACCAAAGCACGTTCATCTCTGGGACACAGAACCCATCTCCTTCCTGAGCGGTATGATGGCTGTACATTCCCATCTTGTTTGTACTTGCGTATAATTGGTTGTACAAATGGACGAGGCCCCTTCAGGTATCTGGAAATTGCACTCAAGGATGAACCAGACTTGTGCAAGTCCACAATTCTCTTCCTGATATCCTGGCTGATTTTCTTTAGACTTTTCCATGATGTTACACAAAGAAGTAGTGTGTTTCAGGTGTGCCTTAAAATACATCCACAGGTGTGTCTCTAATTAACTCAGATGTTGCCAATAAACCTATCAGAAGCTTCCAAAGACATGACATTATCATTTGGGCTGTTCCAAATTGTTTAAAGGCATAGTAATCTTAGTGTATGTAAACTTTTGACTTTGCAAAAAGTACTTGTTGTCTGTGACTAATATCCCATTGGTAATAACACAAGCAGCCAGAAGTAAATACAAATACCTATGCAAACCTTTCTTACATTGTAAGTTGTGATATTTTGCAGAATGCTGTCAGTCCACTGTAGAGTCAGGTAAAGCTGTTGCAGACATGTAGACATTTGTGAGGAAAATCATTCCTTCCACTCTGCTTTCACTGTGTAAAGAAAATTCTTCCTCCACTCACTGTGAAGACATCTTGAAGATAACTAAGGGCAGAAATTTCCTAGTAACAGGAACAGTGAAGTAGATAGAAGGGAGAGACCTAGTGACAGGGACTTTAGAGAGGTTTTTGAAGCAGAAAAGAACATAAATTTTGTAAATAAAGTGCACTACATTTTGGTCCAGAATCACATGCTCTATTAAATGAAACTAACTTATCTGAAAAATGTGTGGCCACTTAAGCATTACCTTAAATGGAGGAAAACTCCAAAGCTATGTCAACTGTTGAAGCTGACTTGCTAAGAAATAAACATAAAAATTTGGGAACCACCTTCAGATAATGGAAGGCATAACATTTCCTCTTCCAGATCAAATTGTTTACTATGACTTTCAAAGAAAAAAAAAAATTACATTAGGGAGAATCCAATAGCGTGTAGAGAAGATCCAATTTTGCTTTTGTGCACCATTTGCATTCAAAGTCGAACTGGTCCACCAGAGGATCCATTAGTGGCTCCAAAAAGGTCCAGCAGAATACAACCCCATTTTTAACTGATTTACCACTAAGGTCTATTTCTTATATGCTGATTAGGAAGCAATCTATTAGATCTCTTCCTTTTTTGGTGTACAGATAAAGTACAGGCCCCACAAAAATCCCTCTGGTGCACCTAATACCAATCTGACACTGATTATAGGACACTTGCAAGAAACATATAATCAAATATGTTGCCTTTTTGATGGACTTTAATTAGCCGAATACAAAGTGTCTCATGTGTGGACAGAATGTCAGTTTTTCTGTTCATTCCCATGAGACTCACATCAAGACTGTCATAGAAAAACCGACTTCCTGACCATAAAAGATGCTTAGAGTATTATTGCTGGTCACATTACACAGTTGAGGACCATAAGGGAGTGGATACCTCACTATTACAACCACTGGTAAGAAGATTACCTTCATTACCATTTACATCAAGTTCCCTTCTACACGGTCAAAAATGTTTGTGGACGCGCCTCTGGGAACTTTGGGAAAAGAAAACATGTCTGCGTAGTTACATTGATACTACTTTCCTAAATACCTTTAGTTAGTTTAGCTTGTGTTTCATAGGGGGTATCACTACAGTAATTTATAACGGTCGCCAGTGCTGGCCTGTGTGAGAGAACTGTACCACTAAATAGGATGCATTATGTGCTGTGGGGGTGAAATGGAAAAAATAATTTACCCCGTAAGGACCAGGCCTCAATTTTCAAAACTGACATGTGTCACTTCATATGGCAATAACTTTGAGACGCTTTAACTTACACAAGAGATTTTGAGACTGTGTTTTCGTGACACATTGTACTTCATATTAAACATTAACACTGATCAATATTTTTGTATTTATTTATTTAAAAAAATAGGAAATTTGATGGAAATTTTTTAAAAATTCTAATTTTCAAAATGTGAAATGCTCTGCTTTTCAGACAGTCATACCACCAAAATACATTAATAAATATTATCTACCATATCTCTGCTGCATATTGGCATCATCTTTTCATCGTCCTTATTTATTTTGGCCATCACAAAGCCCTGATCTCTAGCCTATTGAAAATTTATGGGCAAAGCTGAAAAGGCAGGTGCGAGCAAGGCCACCTACAAACATGGCTCAGTTACACCAGTTCTGTCAGGAGGAATGGGCCCAAATTCCTACCAACTATTGTGAGAAGCTTGTGGAAGGATATCCAAAATGTTTGACCCAAGTCATACAGTTTAAGGGCAGTGGTACCAAATACTAATTAAATGTATGTAAACTTTTGACTTTGCAGAAAATAATAAAAATGCCTTAAAAAATTCTCTTTCTCTCATTATTCTGGCATTTGACAAATATAAATAATTTTGGTAATCCTAATTGACCTAAAACGGGAAAGGTTTATTATGATTTCATGTCAGATAGTGAGAAAAACATGCATATGTGTCATTTTATATAGTGTATGTAAACTTCTGGTTTCACCTGTACTGTATATGGGTGTAAACTGCTGCTCAGCCACACAGCAGGGCTAAGAAGGGAAGGAGCACTGCGCTTTTTAGCTTTTGGAGTATAGATTTAAGGGACTTTCTGGATGCCATGTTGTTTTTGCAGAGCCCTCGAGGTGCCAGTAAACTGGAATTCCCCAAGAAGTGCCAACAATCTAAATCTGTGCTCCAAAAGCCACATAGCGCCCATTCCCTTCTGTGCCCTGCTGGGTGCCCATACTGCAGTTTATACCCACATGTATGACACTGGTGTACTCAGGATAACGTACTTAATGTTATATGTAGGTATAAACGGCTGTTTGGGCACCTCCGGGCACAGAAGAGAAGGAGCACTATTTTCGTTTTTGGAGCACAGATTTAGATGGTTTGGTTTTTGGACACCATTACACTATTGAAGAACCCTGAAATGCACTTTTGGGCTCAAAATAATAATACCCCTTGATAAATTCCTTGAGGAGTGTAGTTTCTAAAATGGGATCACTTTTTGGGGGTTTCCATTGTATTGGTACTTTAGGGGCTCTGCAAATGCGATATGGCACCTGAAAACTATTGAAGCAAAATCTGCCCTCCAAAAGCCAAATAGCGCTCTTTCCATTCCGAGTCCCAGCATTTACCCATACAGCAGTTTACAACCACATATGGGGTTTTTGCCGTTTTTAGGAAAAATTGTGTAACAAACTTTGGGGAGCTTTTTCACCTTTATCCTCTTGTGAAAATAAAAAATTTGGGACTAAATTGACAGTTTATTGGAAAAAAAGTAATTTTTCAGTTTCACGTGCCAATATTAATAAAATCTGTTAAACAGCTGTAGTGTCAAACTGCTCATTATATCACTTGATATGTTCTGTGAGGGGTGTAGTTTCCAAAATGGTGTCACTTCTGGGGGTTTCCATTGTATTGGTACTCTAGGGGCTCTGCAAATGCGACATGGCACCTGAAAACTATGCCAGCAAAATCTGCCCTCCAAAAGCCAAATAATTCTCTTTCCATTTCAAACCCTGTCATGTACCCATACAGCAGATTTATGATAACATATGGGGTATTGCTGTGTTCAGGAGCAATTGTTTAACAAACTATAGGGTGCTTTTTCTCATTTAACCCCTTGTGAAAATGAAAACTTTGGGGATAAAGTGACATTTTAGTAATTTTTCATTTACACATCCCAATGTTAATAAAATCTGTGAAAAGGCTGTGGAGTCAAAATGCTCACTATACCCATTGATGAATTGTATCAGGGCTGTAGTCTTCAAAATGGGGTCACAATTTGGGGGTTTCCTTTGTATTGGTACTCTAGGGGTTCAGAAAATGAGAGCTCCTTCACATCTGCACCTTGCTGTGTGCCCAAACGGCAGTTTATGCCCACATGTATGACACGCTTGTACACAGAATAACTTAACAATGTCATATGTAGGTATAAACTGCTGTTTGAGCACAGTGTATGGAGTGCTATTTTGGTTTTGGAGCAGAATTTGGTTTTTGGATGTCATGCAGACATGTGACCCCATTTTGGAAACTACACCACTGAAGGGATTTATCAAATGACATAGCAAGGATTTGCAACCCTTGAGAATTGCATTAATTTAATTTCCAGAAATTAATGCACTGCTGATAATGAAAAGTTGCAATTTTTCCAGAGATACACAATTTCAATGTCTCATATGTTGTGTCCAGCTTGTGTCAGCAAACAGGACTTTTCTTTCATTTTTTTCTAATTTTTCGGCCTTTTTCGAGCGGAAACAAGGTACAAACCCGCCGGTCCCCATTATAGTCTATGGGATCCACAGGTCTCCGCGGGTAACCGCTTTTTTAAGCGGATTAGGTTATCGTTCATGGGGTCCTCTGAATGCAGGTGTGAACCTAGCGTAATCAGGCACAACAGTTTGTGGAGCATTTGTCTCTGATATAAGAAGAGTACAACCTATTACGCACTGAAATGACATATTCCTGGAAAAACTGCCATTTTCACCTTTCACCATAAGCTGTGTATTCATTTATTGACAACAAAATAATGCAACACTTAACACTTTGGGATTAAAAATGCTCACTGTACCCCTGGATAAAATCCTTCAGGGGTGTAGTTTCCAAAATGGGATCACATGTCATGCGTTTCAGGAGCTCTGCAAAAGTGTCATGACGTCCAAAAACCAAACCGTCTGAGCTCCAAAAACTACATGGCGCTCCTTCCCTTCTGTGCCCAAACAGCAGTTTATACCCACATATGATATTATGTACGTTATCCTGGGTACAACAGTGTCATATATCTGGGCATAAACTGCAGTTTGTGCACACAGCAGGGCACAGAAGGGAAAGAGCGCTATGTTGCTTTTGGAGCACAGATTTAGATATTTGGTATCTAGAATCTGGACGCCATGTCATGATGGCAGAGCCTCTAAGGTACCAGAAAAGTGGAATCCCCTAGGAAGTGACCCCATTTTGAAAACTGCATCCCTCAAAGAATTTATCAAGGGGTGTAGTGAGCATTTGTATCCCAGACGTGAATGCAAAGCGGATGGTAAAAAGTGAATCCATAAGCTGTGCAGAGTATATTGGGAACACCAAATTCCCTACCATTTTCCCAGTAGCTCCTATGATGGGGGGGGGGGGGTCACTTCTGGTTTCTTTTCTCTTGTAAGCTATAAATTTGGGGTGCACCCTAATATACGGTCGCACAGCTTATACATTACCCTTCCTGACGCAGCCAGTTGTGTTCTAATGATTTGGCAATTTTGGGGGTTTATGTCTTTACATTGTACAAGCTATATTTTTTTATTTTTCAGTTTTTTTGCAGTATGAGATGAATTTTATAATGAGACCATTTGGGGTTCCTGTAACTTATTGACTAAATTTTATTAACTCTTTCTTAGTGGATTAAAAAAAAACCCATCAATTTTGGCATTGCTTTTTTCCTTTTCATTTACAGTGGGGAAAAAAGTATCTAGGCAGCCACCAATTGTACAAGTTCTCTCACTTAAAAAGATGAGAGAGGCCTGTAATTGACATTATAGGTAGGCCTCAACTATGAGAAAACATATTTAGAAAATCACATTGTCTGATTTTTTAAGAATTTATTTGCAAATTATGGTGGAAAATAAGTATTTGGTCACCTACAGTCATGGCCAAAAGTTTTGAGAATGATATAAATATTAATTTTTACAAAGTCTACTGCTTGCGTTTTTCTAATGGCAATTTGCATATACTCCAGAATGTTATAAAGAGTGATCAGCTTAACAGCAATTACTTGCAAAGACAATATTTGCCTAGAAAATGAACTTTATCCCCCAAAACACATTTCAACATCATTGCAGCCCTGCCTTAAAAGGACCACCTAACATCGTTTCAGTGATTGCTCCATTAACACAGGTGTGGGTGTTGATGAGGACAGGGCTGGAGATCAATCTGTCATGATTAAGTAAGAATGACACCACTGGACACTTTAAAAGGAGGCTGGTGCTTGCCATCATTGTTTCTCTTCTGTTAACCATGGTTATCTCTAAAGAAACACGTGCAGTCATCATTGCACTGCACAAAAATGGCCTAACTGGGAAGAGTATTGCAGCTAGAAAGATTGCACCTCAGTCAACAATCTATCGCATCATCAAGAACTTCAAGGAGAGAGGTTCCATTGGTGCCAAAAAGGCTCCAGGGCGCCCAAGAAAGACCAGCAAGCGGCAGGACCGTCTCTTAAAAGTGTTTCAGCTGCGGGATCGGCCTACCAGCAGTGCAGAGCTTGCTGAGGAATGGCAGCAGGCAGGTGTGAGTGCATCTGCACGCACTGTGAGGCGGAGACTCTTGGAGCAAGGCCTGGTCTCAAGGAGGGCAGCAAAGAAGCCACTTCTCTCCAGAAAAAACATCAGGGACAGACTGATATTCTGCAAAAGGTACAGGGAGTGGACTGCTGAGGACTGGGGTAAAGTCATTTTCTCTGATGAATCCCCTTTTCCATTGTTTGGAACATCTGGAAAACAGCTTATTCGGAGAAGAAGAGGTGAGCGCTACCACCAGTCTTGTCTCATGTCAACTGTAAAGCATCCTGAAACCATTCTTGTGTGGGGTTGCTTCTCAGCCAAGGGAATCGGCTCTCTCACAGTCTTGCCTAAAAACACAGCCATGAATAAAGAATGGTACCAGAATGTCCTCCAAGAGCAACTTCTCCCAACCGTCCAAGAGCAGTTTGGCGCTCAACAATGCCTTTTCCAGCATGATGGAGCACCTTGCCATAAAGCAAAGGTGATAACTAAATGGCTCAGGGAACAAAACATAGAGATTTTGGATCCATGGCCTGGAAACTCCCCAGATCTTAATCCCATTGAGAACTTGTGGTCAATCATCAAGAGACGGGTGGACAAACAAAAACCAACAAATTCAGACAAAATTAAAGCATTGATTCTGCAAGAATGGACTGCTATCAGTCAGGATTTGGTCCAGAAGTTGATTGAGAGCATGCCAGGGAGAATTGCAGAGGTCCTGAAGAAGAAGGGTCAACACTGCAAATATTGACTTGCTGCATTAACTCATTCTAACTGTCAATATAAGCTTCTGTTACTCATAATATGAATGCAATTCTATTTCTGTATGTGATAAAAACATCTGACAAACACACATAAAAACCAGAGGGCAGCAGATCATGTGAAAATATAATATTTGTGTCATTCTCAAAACTTTTGGCCATGACTATACAAACAAGCAAGATTTCTGGCTCTCACAGACCTGTAACTTCTTCTTTAAGAGGCTCTTCTGTCCTCCACTCATTACCTGTAGTAATGGCACATGTTTGAAATTGTTATCAGTATAAAAGACACCTGTCCACAACCTCAAACAATCACACTCCAAACTCCACTATGGTGAAGACCAAATAGCTGTGGAAGGACACCAGAAACAAAATGTTACCTTTTTTCTGTGGGTCGGTACGATTACAGCGATACCCAATTTATATTGTTTTTTTATGCGTTACTATTTTTTCAGAACAAAAGTCCCATCTGGGGACATAAATCAATTATTTTTGCATCACCATCTACTGAGATGCGTAACATTTTTTATGTTTTGGTTGATAGAGTTGGTTGAGAGCTTATTTTTGCAAGAAGACCTGTGTTTTTTAATTGTTCTGTTTTGGGGTACATGTGACTTTTTAATCACTTTTTATAGCATTTTTTTGTAAGGCGAGATGGCGAAAAATCATTATTTCTGGCAATGTATTCCCAACGTTCATGGTGCAGGTTAAATAATGTTTCAGTTTTATTGTACAGATTGTAACGGATGTGGTCAGAGGCGTAGCTAGGGGTTCAGCACAGGGGGGGCGAACATGTCCAAGTGGGCCCCCAACTTGGACATGTTCGTATACCGATACTATGAGTATACGATGAGCGTATAGTGGTATATAGCAGCTCTACACAGGGCTCTGCAGACAATTTAGGTGAATACAGGGCAGTAACATTTAGTGACTTACAGGTGACGTCTCTGACTAATCCTTCACATTCCCCATCTCTTTCATCCGAACGGCCATGACCACTTCTTCCAGTCTCTGTAAAGTTTGCAACACAGACATCTTTGGCTCCTCACTTTTCCAGGCACCTGACCCACATTATCCTCACCTACACAAAGCCCCCATCCTGCTGCTACCCCCAATTATAAAATATATAATATAACCCCCTATAATGAATAATACCCCCAAGTGCATCTTTAAATTAATAACTTCCCTGTGCACCCCCTTTAAATAGTGCCCCTTATTAATAATGTCCCAGGTATTTCCTAATTGAAAAGGGAAAAAAAAAAAAACACGGGAAAAAAAAATTATTGGGGTTCCAATACCCGGGACCCCGAGGATCAGCTGTTTGAATGAACCGTGGTACCTGTGTAAGCGCTGTGACACCTTCTCTGTTTACATAGTGTCATTCTTTTCATAGCGGCCATGTAATGTAACTACAGCCTCGTCCTATACACGTCTATGTGACAAGGCTGTAATTACATCACACGGTCACTATAAACAGACAGCGTATGATATAAACAGGCGCCATAGCCCCTTCATACAGCTGATCAGTGGGGAGTCACTTATCTCTTATTGATGTTTTATTCTGAGGATAGACCATCAATAAAAATGAGCTGGAAAACTCCTTAAGGCTAAGGCCCCATGTGGCGTCCCGCAGCAAAAAACAGCTGTGGGAAAAACCGCGGCGGCGACGCATCGCTGTTTTTCCTGCAGCACTTTCCACAGAAAGTTCACAGAGGTTTCCTCTGTGGACTTTCTGCTTCAATTATATCTATAGGGAAACCGCCGGCGTTTCAGTAGGTATAATTGACATGCTGCGATTTCCAAAACTGCAACTGGTTTTGGAAATCGCAGCGTTTCTGCTGCGCATATTTTACTGCAAAGTGGGGATGGGATGGGGCCCCTTGTGGCGAAAATCCACAGAAAAAAACCATGGCATTCTAGCAAATCCCATCCACACATTGCGGAAAAATATGTGCAGCAGACACACTGCGATTTCCAAAAACGTTGCGGTTTTGGAAATCGCAGCATGTCAATTATACCTACAGAAACTCTGGCGGTTTCCATATAGGTGTATTGAAAACAGAAAGTCCACAGAGGAAACCTCTGCGGACCTTCTGTGAAAAGCGCTGCGGGAAAAACCACAATGTTACCGCCATGGTTTTTCCTGCAGCCCACTACATGGGGCCTTAGTCTTAATAAAGCCCAAGTGCCACTTTCATTAAATTAAATTGACCCTCATATTATGCCCCTGATTACCCCTGACATAAATAATGCACCCCTAATGACCCCTTATATCAATGACCACCCCCTTATGTTCATAATGCCTCCTAATATAAATGATGCCCCCTAATGGCTCCTTATATAAATAACCTCTCCCTTGTATTAATATTACCCCCTAATAACCCTTATATAAATGACCCCCCCATCGTCATAATGCCCCCTAATGAATCCTCCCTTATAGTTATATTTCCCCCACCTAACCACCGCTTATACTATTAATATACCCACAAAAAAAAAGTCATACTCACCTACTTGCGATGATGATGAATGGAGCCGCCGGCGCTTCCTCCCTGTCCACGCACAGGACGTCTGTGTCTGAGCGCGGGCGGCGCGATATTGTGACGTCATCGCGCCGCCTGTGTGAGAAGCAGACATCCGTCTGTGGTCTCAGCGTCTTGTAAACCACAAGCCTGTATTGGCTTACGGTTTACAAGACAGTTAAGCACCAGGAAGCCTTTTAACTATATCGGTGTCTGCAGACACCGATCTAGTTAGAAATAAAGGATGTATTAATAGCGGCCCCGTGGTGGGCCCCTGAAGATTCAGCCGCCCCCCTCTGCCCCCCCGCTAGCTACGCCTCTGACTGTAGGGTTCAGTTTTGGGATTCACTGTCACCTGACAGAGGAGAGGTAATCAGTATCAAATATCTTCAAAACTAAACAACTCTTTTAAAAGTGCTGAAAAGGGACACTGTTAAGATCACACAAATACAGCCTATTAAACTTAGTACTGATCACTTTTGAAACTGCAGCTTGGCCTGGAAGGACCCTGATGTGGAGGACACCCTGCAGAACGACCTGTTGCTACTTTCTGCAGTATCTGTTAGCACATAGAGCACAGGCAGGGACCAGGGGGCGGAGTTTCGGCCAGTAAGCGGTGAGCAGGATAAGTAAGCGCTGTAAAAGTCAGCAACGTGCGCTGCTCAACGCTACACATCTTGGGCTGGTTCCTCACTCGGTTAATATGTCTTCCTCAGCCAGGGAGCGAGGAACCAGTCTAGGATGTGTAGCGCTAAGCAGCTGATGTAGATAGCAATCTTTTGATACCGTTAGTGGGCCCCCACCTTCTCACTGGGCCCGGGGCCGTCGCCCCCTCTGCCCCCCCCACTAGCTACGCCTCTGGATGTGGTGATGCCAAATATGTATTGCTTTTAGAAATTTTTAGGATTTTTTTTTTTATATTTCATTTTATATAGAAAAGTGGCATTTTGAGGTTTTATTAATTTACTAATTATTTTCATACACTTTTTTTTTTTTTTTTTTTTTTTTTACTGTTTAGTGATGTCCCACTATGGCACACGTGTATTCCAGTGTATAGAGGAAGTCAGCTTATGCAGACGCATAAACTGACTTCCTCCCATCACGGCAGGATCAACCAGGTACTGGAGGCTCCTAACAGCCTGGGGTCACTGACCAGACCCCGGGCTGCAGAAAACACATAATGGTAATTATGGCACATAATGGCAATTTCGTCACGGGGGATGCCAATGGGGGTCAGTTACATGTCGGAACCCTTTGGATGCCACGGTCATGTTTGTGCCCAAACAGCAGTTTATATCCACATATGATAGTTAAAGAATAACTAAACTTTCAGACAACTTTTGATTTCCTGGTCATCCGTCGGCAGCACACACATGGGAGTTAATAGTTCCCTGGATACAATCAGAAGAGATAAGTTAATAAGCAGTAATTAAGCTCAATCAATCAATTAATTAATCATGGATCGCCTATATAATTCTGGAGAGACCACACCACACTTGTATTTTATTTTCTCTTCAGGTACATAAGAAGAGTATAGGTTTGACTCTTCTGAGTCCTTTTTACTTTGTATAAAACCTATGCTTGTATATCTGGGCTGTATACCATGAAGTAACTGGTCCTTTGACCCGAAGAGCCTACACACTCCTGTATGGAGTTTATAGGTTAGTGTATGACTATGTACTATTATGTTGAGTTCCCCATACTGGATGACATCGCGTGGATCATCATGGTGTCTCCTGCAGGCGTCTACTTGGTTTGTTCCAGGCTGCATACAGGGCTGGGTTCCTGTCCCTCTGCCTGAAGATGTACCAAAGTAGCACTGGGCCTGGTCGCAGGCTATATACAGAGGTGGATCCCTGTCCCTCTGCCGGAAGAAGTATTAAAGTGTCACCGGGCCTTCTTCAGGGTTTCATACAGGGCGGGTCCCTCTGCCTGAAGGTGTACCAAGATGATCCCAGCACTCAACATCCACTTGGTACACAGCCAGCCATTACACATAACAGCCTGGATATCAGCCCAAAGAAATCATTTTTTGCCATCTTGCCTTACAAAAAATGCTATAAAAAGTGATTTAAAAAGTCACATGTACCCCAGAACAAAACAGTCCGCTTGGGGACTCCCCGAATGGAAACCTATACGCATAATAAAGCGGTTTACCCGGGAAACCTGCGGACTCCATAGACTATAATGAGGTCCGTGTGGTTTCCGCTCAAAACATACGGAAACATGCGGAGAGGAAAGTGCTGCTTGCAGCACTTTCCTCTGCGCTTGCTTCGTGCGGAAACTGAGCAGAAACCACACAGACCCCATTATAGTCTATAAGATCTGCGGGTTTCCCAGGTAAACCACTTTTTATGCGTATAGGTTTCCGTTCGGGGGATCCCCAAGCGGACTCCCCGAACGGAAACCTGAACGCTGATGTGAACTGGGCCTTACCTGCTGCATATACCGCTGATATTAACTCCGGTCACTCCTCAGCTGTGCTGGGTTATTTTCTGCCTCTGCTCCAAATCTTGCACCAGATAGTTCATGTAAAGCAGAGAAGTCCTGGCCGCTCTACAGGCAGCAGATCATCTGCCAGACAAGGTAAAATCTAGACTTGCCTTCTGCAGGCCTGTATACTCTGCTGAGATTAACTTTCTTTTGGCCAAGCTGTATTGCTGTTGCTTGCCTCAGCCATTGGGCTAATGAGTGTATAACGAATGTGATCATGCAGTATGACCTCAGCTCTGCTAGTGTTAGCTGCTTTGCTCTCTGGTGTCAGCTGTTATAGCACATAACCTGTGTATTCATATATATGTTCTATATTTTGCAGGTGATATCATCTGTGCTGGTCTCTGATATTATAGAGCATAATACCGTTGCTATCATGCTTCTCTCTGGCATTATATAAGATATTACAGGTTCTATCATGGCAGTCTCTGGAATTATATAACATATTACAGGTGCTATCATGCTAATCTCTGGCATTATATAACATATTTCTGGTGGTAACATGCTGGTCTCTGGTATTATATGTGTGTATGTTCATACTGTATATCTGTCCTGTATTTTACAGGTACATCAGATGGAGACCTGAAATCACAGAATTGGTCCCAAGCAAAGAAAATAAAATATAACTTTTAATAAATAACCACTAAAATATTCAACCCATAATTTATCATCGACCTATCTAAATATGCAAATATACACAAAAGGGTGAAGAGAGCATATTCAACCTAATAGACACAGTTGATCTCAAACAGTGGAAAGAGGTCTAAACGATAAATTGACTCTAGATATATAAATGTCGACCAAATATGTCAATAAAGCTACATAACTTCATATCCTCCCCACACTTAAACTGTTGATATCAACTAAAATATAAAAGCCCTCTGTCAAATAACGCTCCTATGAGACATTCCTGTCCCCAAACAGCATCTCAAACTACCTCTACGCGTTTCCCCTTTCTATAAATGTTCATCAGGAGTTGATAATGTGAACTGAGATTAAGATATGTCCCAAAAAAAATAAAATATACAAATGCACAGATGCAAAGATGAATGAAGACGCGGTTAAAACCACGATTCCTGGAGCTCAGATGGTAAGCTCCAGTACTATTAAGCGGTCGAAACAGTCAATTTAGCGTTTAGACCTCTTTCCACTGTTTGAGATCAACTGTGTCTATTAGGTTGAATATGCTCTCTTAAACCTTTTGTGTATATTTGCATATTTAGATAGGTCGATGATAAATTATGGGTTGGATATTTTAGTGGTTATTTATTAAAAGTTATATTTTATTTTCTTTGCTTGGGACCAATTCTGTGATTTTAGGTTTTATATTAGTGGTTCTGATTCACCGTCTGTGAATTTACATCAGATGGAGATCTCAGGTGATACCTTCCGTGAATGAATTATCTCTGGCCAAATATTTTATAGCATATAATCTCTGTTCATGTATATTGCCCTATATATTTGCAAGTTATATCGGCTGTGATCCGCCTCTGGTATCAGGTATTATAGCATGTATGACCATGGATTAGGTGATGTATACAGCTGATGCTCTGATCACTTCTGGCTGTATTGGACATATAACCTGTGTCCATGTATTATGTCATGTATTTTGCAGGTGATATCCAAGGTAGTTGGTTACCGACACTATCAAGTGACATCTACTGTGATCCTTCTATTCACCTTGGGTATCATAGAACATATAACATGTGTGATCCTGTTGTTGTGATCCTATTATGTTATATTCACTATTGCTGATATATGTTGTCCTCTGACCATTTCTGGGCTTAGACATTATTAAACATATAAGCTGCATGTTCATATATTGTCATATATTTTGCAGGCGATGTCTGATGTAGCTGGTTGCCTCCACTTTCAAGTGATATCTGATGTGATTTGGTTGTCTCTGATCAGGTGCTCTAGAGCACATAACTTGTATGTTGCCTTATATATTTGCAGGTAATATCTGTTGTGATCTGTCTGTTTACCTCTGGTGTTATAGAACATATAACCTGGGATCATGTATTATGTCAAATACACTTCTAATGATAACCTACGACGCTCTGATCTCATATGTTTCGGCTATATAATTGTTAGGAACCAAATGCAGTGCTGGACAGAGTTAGTCTTAGGAAATCCAGATCCGCTCCTGTACACTAAGGTAAAACAGCGCCGTTCGTCCAGAGCCCCTGAACCGCAGCGGAACTAGCCTCCAGAGGTCTTCGCCAGAGCTCCTGATGGTGGAGTTGGACTTGGTCTCTACCTTCGGCCAGGACCACAACAGTTCTAAGGGCGCAGAGCGCATGGGACACCACAAGTCACAGAAGGGCCCCGGAATACAAAAACCACTCACCTGAGTTTGGAGGCAGATGAATACTGAAAGCTGGAGAAGATGCAGTAACAGGTTTTTTCCAGAAGGTGGCAGCAGCACAGTAGAATTGTCAATTAGTCCATGTTGGCAGCTGGAGAATCTCGTAGTACCAGAGAAAGAGACATATGAAGAGTCAAAATAAGCCGGGTCGATTTCAGGAGGTCACGAGGTACAGAATCGGTGTTCAAGGAGAGATGGTCTGGAAGGCAAGCCGTGGTCACAACCGGAGGGAGCAATAAATACAGAGGCAGCAGGATAGGATCGAAGGTCAGGAATGAGGAGCTGAAGGTAAGGAAGGCAAACAGGACAGAGCACGAGGAGGAGCTGACACCCAGGGGAAATGAATAACCAGCGAGAGCAGAGTGCCAGAAGGGAGGCTAAATAGATGGGTGAGTGCTGGAAAGTTAACCCCTAGAAAAGCGAGCGTGCCGGAGAGTGTGAGGACTGGAGCGGCACCTCACAGCACTACTGCAGAGGTGCCGGCTCTGGTCCTAACAATAATAATGTGTGTCTTTAGACAGAGATATAGAGGAAGAAAGTGAAGCCCAGTCTGTGAATCTGTCTATTGACCAACCCTGTCAGAGTCCTGCAGATTGCTGCTGCTGCTGATGGTGGTGGTCCCCCCATCAATATGCAAAAATCAGATCTTGCATCTTTTCTGGTTTACAGATCAGCTCTCAGTCACTTTCTATGGTGTCAGATCCTCACATAAAGAAAGAAGAAATCTGCAGTAGTCTCTACTTTTCTTCTGGGGTGTCCTCTCTGTATGAAAAGGTGTTAAAGGAGGAAGAATCAGATGATGATGAGATCTGTATGTGACTGAGGTAAAACTAATAGAGAGGGAATTTGTTTCCCTAAAACTCTAGATAAAAGTTTTCCAGATCACCCCTGTTTATTGAATGTCTATAACAGGATTTCCAGAAAGGCAGATTGGTCCTGCAGCCTGTAAGAGTTATATTGATGTCTTCTATTGTAGAACTCTGATAATATGACTCCGCCAACTACAACAAGGTTTTCAAGATGGAGTCTCCAGAGTAGATTCTAGGATCTACCATTTATGAGTTACGGGGCTGAATCCTGTAGGATGGTTCCTTACATGTCATTAAGTTTTATTGCAGCTTTCACTGTAGTAGGAGCTGCACAAAGTCTTGAAGTAACAATATCCCATCATAGACCACTTCTCTGTCTTACCTATGCAGACTAAAAATCTATTCAGCCTGTGACTGGAGAAACCTCTGGAAAACTTGTCAGAAGTCAATGGCCATGTGTTTCAACACCTATCCTTCCGTTGCCAACATGGGACATCTGGGAAGTCTAGAGAAGTAGTCCGTTTCCAGAACAAAGTCATGAGCGGAAAAATTAAGGCTTCATGGGCCACCAGCAAGTGGTCTTCTATTATGGTGAAAGGATATTCTCTCACGTTCAACAGAATTTCCACCAAACAGACTTCAAATATGATGAATTCATTACACACATTTTCCAGCAGAGGTTTCTCACTTCCGAGTACTCAAGAAAGTCCTTACCTGTTTTTTCCTGCACCAGGCAACAAGTGAAGACTCATCAAGCAGGTCTGAACAAGTGTCTAATGGAGAAGGTCAAAATGAAAACCATTCAGCCAGTTACAGCACTTGTATAGCCAGATGGCTTCTATTCTCTTACCTGACACATAACTATATATGCCTGTATTGTCAATTCTAATGCCTTGAGTTCTGCATCACTTCCTCTCCGAGTTTCTACAATAAGTGCTGCATTTCTCACAGTCGAACTTTGTCTGCACTGACTCTTCTCGCTTCTGAGGTTCATGTGTCTTGATTAAAAAAAAAAAGCCTGAACTATTTCAGGCTCAAAGTATAAAATGCAGAATCCATTCTCAATTCCCGCAGATGTCTATCAAGTTATCCACAGAACACATGGATGAAATATTTCAGTTAATGCCTCAGTTCATCTCAGTCAAACAGCTCACCTACAACGATGTTGGACAACCATTGATGCCATCCCTTAGACCAATACTAACTTTCATTCCCATCAAGCCAACATCTTGTCGAGATGGAGCAGACATCAAAACTTCCTAAATAGACTGGTTTCTCTCCCATCACATGTGGATATTTAATGGTGACAACAAAGCCGGACCCCACAAGAAATTGTTATCTTCTGATCTGACAGCCATCAAGCTGATCCTTGCTCACTTTTGTCCCCTCCAGCACAATCACATTGTCCTTATTCACATGAACAATTTTAGTCTCATTTTACTACATGGACAAGCAGATAGGAACCAGAATCTTCTTTTTCCAGAGAATGAGGTCCTTGTCCAGGTCTAAGAATAAAATCTTCTGGTTTTACCACAAATTATCCTCTCTAGGAAGATGAGAAAGTGGTGTCATAGCCATAATGCTATTGTCTCTTATAGTCATTTTTGCAGATGTTGAGGACTTCCAGTTCAGCAGGATTCAACTATCAACTATTCAACTATCTTCAGGTCTCCAAACCATTCTGAGGCTCAGTGTCTTGGAATAGTTAATGACCAAGATTCCAGACTCCTCTCAGAACTATGTGTTACATCACCGTCTTTGCCAGAATTACAGTATTCACATCTCTTAGGACCTGTTCTAAAGAACAGCGACCTGGCATCACCTTCAGCGATTACAGTGTGGATAGCCTGGCATGGAGGATGTTAATTAAAGCTTCTCAGATCCCACCTAAAACTAAACACTGCTTTTCAGTCTCATATGTGTGTGCTGCGGATGGACGACCAGGAAAACGAAAATTTACTTACCAAAATTTTCATTTCCTATAGTCCGGAGGCAGCACAACTTTCCCACCCTTAGATATATTTTTTTTATTGCTTTTTACTATACAAGTGTGGTGTGGTCTCTCCAGATGCCAACCGTAATGCCAACTGTTTTTCAACCAGTGATACAGTATATCTGGAAATAATTTAGATAGCACTGCAGTCTTAGTGTTTCTTCTTTCATATGACACAAAAAGCAAGTTTGTATGTTTTATAATGTCTGAGATATAACTGTTTGAAGTGACCCTCCCCCACCCTCATTTTCTCTACCTCTTACACAGCCCTGTACACAGCAACATTCAATGAGAAACAAAAACAGCTCTCAATACAGAAGCAAGGGAAAGAGTGAAAAAAATGCAGGATTTCACAGAAAGGATCCAAAATTTGTTAAGAAAGTATATTACAAAATTTATTAATGACACAAATACTGACAGAAAAATGAAAATTGACTTACTGAAATTTTCATTTCCTATAGTCCTGAGGCAGCACACACATTTTGAAGTTAATAGTTCCCTGGATACAAGAGACAGGTTAATAAGCAGTAATGAAGCTCATTCAATGAATTAATGAATGAATGATGGACCGCCTGTGGTACACAGTAACATTCAGTGAGGCAGAAACATTTCTCAATACAGAAGCAAGGGGAAGAGTGAAAAAATGCAGGATTTTACAGAATGGAGACAAAATGTGTCCGTAAATTATATTACAAAATTTATTAATGACACAAATACTGCCAGAAATCAAAAGTTGTCCAAATGTTTAGTTACGCTTTAAGTGGGGTATCCTAGTCTCTATCTATACATACATACATAGAAAAACTTTTAGATAGCTTTTAGGCCACGGTATTTTTTTACTGTGGTAAAAACACAAGCTGTCTTCTTGTGTGCGTTCTGTGACGCTGAGTGCTGGTCAGTGATGTACATTTCTGACCGGCACCTGCTCAATTTTTAGCTGCAGTTTGTTTGTTTTTTTCTACACTTCTTTTTTACACCCCACATTTTCAATAAAGTTTCAATACATAAAGTTTCTATACACGTGTAAAAACACAACACATACACAAAATGTCCCAAAGCTCCCAAGTGTCCCAAAGAAGATATTCAGCAGAAGATGCGCATGCCTTACTGGCCTCTGACACGGCCAGCGAGGGAGAAGAGGAAAATGCCCCATTACTCTATTTTTCCTATTCGTCCTCCTCCTTATCTTCCAGTGAAGAGCGAGCCCAAAGGAGTCGCCAAAAAACTATTGCTGAGGTAGCTTCCGAAACTGCAGAACAAAAGTAGACCCCACCCCCAGAAAATTATGAGCCTCAGCTTCCACACTTTGTGGGCAGGTCAGGAAACCAAATTGAGACTGAAGGCTTTAGAGAAATTGACTTTTGGGCTAAGGCCCCACGTAGTGGGCCGCAGAAAAAAAAAGGTGCGGGGAAAAACTGAAGCAGCAGCGCATCATGGTTTTTCCTGCAGCGCTTTTCACAGAAGGTCCACAGGGATTTCCTCTGTGGACTTTCTGCTTTCATTATACCTATAGGGAAACCATCGGCGATGGTTTTGAAAATCATAGCGTATCTGCCGCGCGTACTTTTCCACAATATGTAGATGGGATTCGCTAGAATCCCATCCACTTTTCAGGGACTGTAAAATGCTGCAGTGTTTGCCATGTGGGGCCCTGGCCTTTCAAAAACTTTTTCTCTGATGTTAATAGATTTTATGGTGGCCCAAACAAATTTGTATGCCCATTTATAGAACAAAATGGCACCTCTTCATATGCTAGTCCCCAGAGGTGGAGCCCAGTAAATGCAGCAGAGATGAAAATGTTCTGGGGTCTTGTTCTGCATATGGGTATATTAAAAAAAACACGTTTTGAAGCGATCCTCAAATTTATGCATTATAACGATAAAGAACAGTGCCCGTCCCAGGTTTGCCCCCAACTTTGACCACCTATTCAAAGTCAGGCCACTCACTGACCACTTTAGTGCCAAATGTGCAGCATCATACATCCCTTATCAGAACATTTCTATAGATGAGACTCTGATCAGTTTCAAAGGGAGGCTGAAATACCGCCAATACCTGCCCAGTAAGAGGGCATGGTACGGCATTAAAATGTACAAACTGTGCTCAGGGTACACCCACAAGTTTAGGGTTTATGAAGGAAGGGACACAAGAATTGAGCCCTCAGAAGGAAGCCCTCCAATCCTAGGAGTTGGTGGGAAAAAAGTGTGGGATTTGCTGCGCCCACTGCTGGGGGGACCTATCACCTATATGTAGATAACTTCTACACCAGCATCCCACTCTTTAGATGCTTCAGTTCCAGAGGAACTGTAGCTTGTGGGACAGTACGCAGAAATCAGAGAGGCCTCCTTAGGGCACAGATTGTGCAGTGCCTCAAAAGGGGTGAGAATAGGGCAATCTGCAATGAGAATATGCCGTTGGTCAAGTATAAAGGCAAGAGGGATATCCTTGTACGGACCACAATTCATGGCAATGGCAGCACCCTTGTCCCTCTGCGTGGTACCCTTTCCCTTACCCCCAAGTCAGACTGCATCCTGGCATGCAATAAGTACATATGAGGGGTTGATCTACCTGATCAAGTCCTGAAACCCTACAGTGCCATGTGAAAAACAAAACTGTGGTACAAAAAGCTGGGCATGCACGTTGTGCAGAATGCACTGTTTAATGCTTTTGTGATATCACGATCTGCAGGCAAGGAAGGAACTTTCCTTTAGTTTCAGGAGGAAGTTATCAAGGCTCTACAGTCATGGCCAAAAGTTTTGAGAATGATACAAATATTAATTTTTACAAAATCTACTGCTTCAGTTTTTCTAATGGCAATTTGCATATACTCCAGAATGTTATAAAGAGTGATCAGCTTAACAGCAATTACTTGCAAAGTCAATATTTGCCTAGAAAATGAACTTTATCCCCCAAAACACATTTCAACATCATTGCAGCCCTGCCTTAAAAGGACCACCTAACATCGTTTCAGTGATTGCTCCATTAACACAGGTGTGGGTGTTGATGAGGACAGGGCTGGAGATCAATCTGTCATGATTAAGTAAGAATGACACCACTGGACACTTTAAAAGGAGGCTGGTGCTTGCCATCATTGTTTCTCTTCTGTTAACCATGGTTATCTCTAAAGAAACACGTGCAGTCATCATTGCACTGCACAAAAATGGCCTAACTGGGAAGAGTATTGCAGCTAGAAAGATTGCACCTCAGTCAACAATCTATCGCATCATCAAGAACTTCAAGGAGAGAGGTTCCATTGGTGCCAAAAAGGCTCCAGGGCGCCCAAGAAAGACCAGCAAGCGGCAGGACCGTCTCTTAAAAGTGTTTCAGCTGCGGGATCGGGCTACCAGCAGTGCAGAGCTTGCTGAGGAATGGCAGCAGGCAGGTGTGAGTGCATCTGCACGCACTGTGAGGCGGAGACTCTTGGAGCAAGGCCTGGTCTCAAGGAGGGCAGCAAAGAAGCCACTTCTCTCCAGAAAAAACATCAGGGACAGACTGATATTCTGCAAAAGGTACAGGGAGTGGACTGCTGAGGACTGGGGGAAAGTCATTTTCTCTGATGAATCCCCTTTTCGATTGTTTGGAACATCTGGAAAACAGCTTATTCGGAGAAGAAGAGGTGAGCGCTACCACCAGTCTTGTCTCATGCCAACTGTAAAGCATCCTGAAACCATTCATGTGTGGGGTTGCTTCTCAGCCAAGGGAATCGGCTCTCTCACAGTCTTGCCTAAAAACACAGCCATGAATAAAGAATGGTACCAGAATGTCCTCCAAGAGCAACTTCTCCCAACCGTCCAAGAGCAGTTTGGCGCTCAACAATGCCTTTTCCAGCATGATGGAGCACCTTGCCATAAAGCAAAGGTGATAACTAAATGGCTCAGGGAACAAAACATAGAGATTTTGGGTCCATGGCCTGGAAACTCCCCAGATCTTAATCCCATTGAGAACTTGTGGTCAATCATCAAGAGACGGGTGGACAAACAAAAACCAACAAATTCAGACAAAATTAAAGCATTGATTCTGCAAGAATGGACTGCTATCAGTCAGGATTTGGTCCAGAAGTTGATTGAGAGCATGCCAGGGAGAATTGCAGAGGTCCTGAAGAAGAAGGGTCAACACTGCAAATATTGACTTGCTGCATTAACTCATTCTAACTGTCAATATAAGCTTCTGTTACTCATAATATGAATGCAATTCTATTTCTGTATGTGATAAAAACATCTGACAAACACACATAAAAACCAGAGGGCAGCAGATCATGTGAAAATAGAATATTTGTGTCATTCTCAAAACTTTTGGCCATGACTGTAATATTTGGGGACCAAGAAGTGCCCGGCCCTAGATACCTCTGGAACTGAAGGTGCCCATATTGTACCAGGGCAACATTTTCCCAGTGAAGTCCCACAAGCTGCAAACAAAGGGAAGAGCCAAAAAATGTGCAGAGTCTGTTCCCAAAGAGGAATAATGAAGGACACAATTCAGTGTAACACCTGTCCTGAAAAACCTGGCCTGTGCATGAAAGATTGCTTCAGACTGTACCACACATCCACAGATTATTCATTTTTTTGCCATAGTATAGCCATCTCCTTATACTGTGATGTACTCTGCACAGATTTACCTTTCAACCTCTGTTGTCCATCAATTTCTGGAAAATAAATTAACCTGTGGGGTCCAAATGTTCACTATACCCCTTGATAAATTTCTTAAAGGGGTTTTCTGGGCAAAAAATGAATTAGTCCTATTAATAAGTTAATAAGTGCACCCACCCAAATACCTGTAGCAGTGTTTTGAGTGATTTCTGGGAGAACCTGGCATCCTCTGCATTTGTTTACATCTGCAACTTCCTGTTCTGTGCCTTTCCTACAACTCCCATGATTCCTTGGGCTGCACTCAGAGCTGATTCACTCCCCCCTCCCTTTCTCACTTACTTCTTCCTTCCTCTTTCACTCACCCCCCCCCCCCCCTTCCTGTCTCCCTAGCTAGCCTGCCCACTACACCCTCAGCAGCCATCTTTAGACTCTAAGTTCTCACTCACTCAATAACCTTCTACTTTGGCTGTAATATTGTAATCACCTCTGTATATCATCATTACAGTCACACAGAGAAAGTTTCAGGACAACAATGAATTCTTGATGCTTTTTTTGGCATTTGGTAAAATTGTCAGAATCTGGGGTGCCGGGTGGGCTAACATGAACACAGACTCTAAGGTATTAGTCCAAGTATTGAGTTTTATTCACTCAAAACACTCCTTGGTACATGCAACATAACAGAAACCAAAAAAATAAATACCTGCCCGTTTGGGCTCTAACTAAACAGAAATAGGTTACCTCACCTAGAATAGGAACAAGTTCAAAAAGTCAGATTGTCTTCCAGCAGTAGCCACTTTCTTTGTGGCTTTCCAGCAAAGCTCTACCACAGTCTGCTCTCCTGGCAGACTTCTTATATCCCCTTAATGAGGAGATCCCAGTTAGCTGGGTTTCTTCCAGGAGTGTCCACAAGGTGCAGACTGGAGGGGATGGGAATGGCAGGTCCCAATACCAGCCTACCTGTCATTCCATAAAAATCCAGCCCAGTGCACAGCACTTAAATAATGCTCAGCAAACATAGTTGTCTGCTGAGAGCAAACTTTCTGGATTTCCCTCATCTCACCCATCTGAGCAAACTGGGTGAGATGTACATCCCTTCCAATATTTTTCCAGTCATCGGCTTACATATCCCCCCCTTCCTCTTTTCCAGACCGGAGCTCTGGGCATTTGTGGCCATCATACAATGTACCCTTGACAGGGCATCAGCATTTCCCAACAACTTCCCTGGTTTGTGCTCTACACTGAAAATAAAATTTTGCAAGGACAGAAACCATCTGGTAACCCTAGCATTTCTATCCTTATTCATTTTCATCCACGTGAGAGGGGCATGGTCAGTTATCAACTTAAACTTTCTGCCTAGGAGGTAATATTTTAGGGCATCCAGTGCCCACTTAATAGCTAAGCACTCCCTTTCCACAATGGCGTAGTTTCTCTCAGCAGGGGACAGCTTCCTGCTCAGGTACATCACTGGATGCTCCTCTCCATTTATAACCTGGGACAGCACCGCACCCAGACCTGCATCAGAGGCATCTGTATGCACCAAGAACTCCTTCCTAAAATCAGGGGTTATCAGGACTGGCTGTTGGCATAGAGCTAACTTTAGCCTCTGGAATGTCTCCTCTGCTTCTGTTGTCCAGTGGATCATCACTGACTTCCCACCTTTCGTCAGGTACATGCTCTATGACACTTTTGTGTGGGGAAGCCTCAGTTTCCCATGTTTCCTTGGCTATATCTAGTAAGCCTCTGGGGTGTCTACCATAGACTAACTCAAAAGGGGAAAAACCTGTAGAAGCTTGTGGAACTTCTCTAAATAGAGAACATCAGATATGGCAACAGGCAGTCCCAATCACGACCATCTTTTTCTACCACTTTCTTAAGCATGTGTTTAAGAGTTTTG
>CAMRHE010000244.1:2900000-3148489 GCA_947044405.1 Leptodactylus fallax
ATGAGTATGCATTTTTTTTTTATTTTACACTTCCTGCCCTTGGGATAGGCCATCAATATTACATCTGCAGGGGTCCGACAGCCAGGACTTCTGCAGATCAGCTTTACCAGGACAGTGCAGCTACAGGTAATGATAACAATTCCAGATGCCACGCAGTTCATTTGCTCTACGGTGTGTTTAGGTAGTGCAGGGGTGCACATCGTATGGCTGTGAGCAGCATGGCTCCCGACATGTTAATACTTTTAGCCGCCCTGTCTCGGTACAGCTGATCTGCAGGGGTCCTAGCAGTGGGCCCCTAGAAACAATTCCACTGGTGGGCCCTAGACATTCCAGTCTGACACTGCCCACAACCACCTCCTCCACACATGCAGCAACACCCCAGGGACCCCACACACACACTCGAAATGCGACACCCCCCCAGGACCCCCTCCACCAACACACAGATGGCAACCCCCCCCCAAGGACCTGACCCCCTCCCCCGAACAACACACAGGCGCAGGGGTGTAACTACTGGGGTATCAGTGGTAGTGGTTGCCACAGGGCCCGGGACATTCGGGGGCCCGGAGGGTTTTTTTTTTTTTTTTTTTAATAGGCCGTTACCTGCTGGAGTAACCCCAGCAGGTAACGGGCTCTATTTATTTACCAATACCCGCTTCTGCACATGATCGCCTGCGCTGTGAGCAGGAGCTGGGATCGGTAAGTGAGGCAGCGGTCCAAACCCCACAAACACTGCTATCATTATACTCTGGGGTCATTTCAGAACCCAGAGTATAATGATCGGAGGACCAGGGGAGGTGAGGGAACATAAAAAACAACATTTCTTACCTCTCCTACACTTCGCAGGCTTCGGGCCTGTTTGGTGACGTCACATGGGCTGGGCCTGCGTCATGCGTCGCGACACCAGCCCAGCTCACGCGAGATCTGGTCCAACATTGAAGATGGCCGAAGTAGCAGGGAGTGCAACGGAGCCAGAAAGAGGTAAGTGACATTTTTTTTTGTTTGTATCCTCCTCTGGATCTCCAATCATTAGACTCTGGAGTCTGAAAAGTGAAACCCACAGCCTCCCCTCACACACAGGCAGCACCCCCAGAGACCCCCCACTTCCATGAAGACAGCACCCCACACAAACAGCATCCTCTCAGGGACTCCGCTTCCCAAGGCACAGACGGCAGCCCCCCAGCGACCGGTCCCCCTCAGCCTACAGGCAGCAGCCCTCTAGGGACCGAACCCCCTCAGCCTACAGGCGGCAGCCCCCAGGGACCGGTCCCCCTCAGCCTACAGGCGGCAGCCCTCTAGGGACCGAACCCCCTCAGCCTACAGGCGGCAGCCCCCCAGGGACCGGTCCCCCTCAGCCTACAGGCGGCAGCCCTCTAGGGACCGAACCCCCTCAGCCTACAGGCGGCAGCCCCCCAGGGACCGGTCCCCCCTCAGCCTACAGGCAGCAGCCCCCTAGGGACCGGTCCCCCTCAGCCTACAGGCGGCAGCCCCCTAGGGACCGAACCCCCTCAGACTACAGGCGGCAGCCCCCCAGGGACCGGTCCCCCTCAGCCTACAGGCGGCAGCCCTCTAGGGACCGAACCCCCTCAGCCTACAGGCGGCAGCCCCCCAGGGACCAGTCCCCCTCAGCCTACAGGCGGCAGCCCTCTAGGGACCGAACCCCCTCAGCCTACAGGCGGCAGCCCCCAGGGACCGGTCCCCCTCAGCCTACAGGCGGCAGCCCTCTAGGGACCGAACCCCCTCAACCTACAGGCGGCAGTCGCCCAGGGACCGGACCCCTCAGCCTACAGGCGGCAGCCCCTCAGGGACCTGACCCCTCAGCTTACAGGAGGCAGCCCCCCCCAGGGACCAGGCCCCCTCAGCCTACAGGCGGCAGCCCTCCAGGGACCAGACCCCCTCAGCCTACAGGCGGAAGCCCCCCCAGGGACCAGACCCCCTCAGCCTACAGGCGGCAGCCCCGGCCCCTCAGCCTACAGACGGCAGCCCTCCCGGGGACCGGTCCCCCTCAGCCTACAGGCGGCAGCCCCCTAGGGACCGAACCCCCTCAGCCTACAGGCGGCAGCCCCCCAGGGACCGGACCCCCTCAGCCTACAGGCGGCAGCCCCCCAGGGACCGGACCCCCTCAGCCTACAGGTGGCAGTCCCCCAGGGACCGGACCCCCTCAGCCTACAGGTGGCAGCCCCCCAGGGACCGGACCCCCTCAGCCTACAGGCGGTAGCCCCCCAGGGACCGGACCCACTCAGCCTACAGGCGGCAGCCCCTCAGGGACCTGACCCCCTCAGCTTACAGGCGGCAGCCCCCCCCCAAGGGACCAGGCCCCCTCAGCCTACAGGCAGCAGCCCTCCGGGGACCAGACCCCCTCAGCCTACAGGTGGAAGCCCCCCAGGGACCAGACCCCCTCAACCTACAGGCGGCAGCCCCCCCGGGGACCAGACTCCCTCAGCCTACAGGCGGCAGCCCTCCTGGGGACCAGACCCCCTCAGCCTACAGGCGGCAGCCCCCCAGGGACCAGACCCCCTGAGCATACAGGCGGCAGCACCCCCAGGGACCAGACCCCCTCAGCATACAGGTGGCAGCTCCCCAGGGACCAGACTTCTCCCAGTACACAGGCAGCAGCCCCCCCAGGGACTGGAGCCCCTCAACACATAGGTGGCAACACCCCAGGAGCCAGACCTCTCCAACACACAGGCAGCACCCCCACACACACAAAGGTGGCAGCACCCCAGGGACCACCATCAGCAACCCCCACCCACACAGAGGCAGCACCGCAGGAACCTCCCACTTACATGAAGATAGTACTCAAGGGACCCTCCACCAGCAAACCCTCACACACACAGTTAGCTCCAGAGGGACACCCAAACATGCACACAGGTGGCATGGCCCTGGGACCACCTCCAGAACCCCCTCTCACACACATGCAGTACCCCAGGAACTCCAAACACAAAGTCAATACCCCAGGGATCCCACACAGACACATGCAGCAACCCCCCAGGGACCTGAACTCCACAAGACCCTGCCACCATTACATGCCAGCAGCACCCCAAGGACCCCTGCCCCTCCCCTCTTTAGATGCCAGCAGCACCCCAAGGACCCTTGCCCCTCCCCCCTTTAGATGCCAGCAGCACCCCAAGGACCCCTGCCTCTCCCCCCTTTAGATGTCAGCAGCACCCCAAGGACCCCTGCCCCTCCCCCTTTAGCAGTACACCAAGGACACACGCTCCCATATTTATATGCCAATGGCACCCCAGGGACCCGTGTCTCCACCCCATTTAGTTGCCAGAAGCACACCAGGGACACCTGCCCCCTAGCCATGCCAGCAACATCCCCCCTTAGATGCCAACAGCACCCCAGGGACTCCTATACCACCCTAAACATCAATCCAATCCCCCATACTCTCCAGGATACAGTCCCATGTAAAACATCACTCCCTCCCCTCAACCTCCTCCAACATGCAATCCCATGCAAAACAATCCTATCACTCTCCTTCCATCATGCAGTCCTGCAAACCAATCCTCAGAGCTCTCTGTTCTCCATCTACACGAGCTCCGCTCCTGCTTCCTCTATACAGTAGAGTTGTGATAGAAGAGACTCCGCCCTCATCGGAGACTCCGCCCCTTCATGTGACATCATACCTACCAGGAGCAACTCCATTCTAGTCACGACTATTTGATAAGTAAGCTTTCCAGAGTGCTAGCTCTCTTCTTCAGACATGGTGTAAACTTCTGCCGACATTTAGTAATGCCATATCCGAAGAACATTATACAGCCAGTAAACTATATATGTCTGTTTTCTTACTAGAGCCATAGGAATCAGATTAGAAGAAATAGCCAGCTTGTAGGAAAAAGGATCAAGCTGTTTGAGTGCAGTTTTTGGTTTGAAGCAAGGGTAAGGGCTGAGGTATAAGGTACTTAGTTTAGGAGTTACTCTGGCTTCGGCAGAGTCCCTCCCTGTGAAAGATCCTCAGTGCGCCAACACCGCTGTGGCCACACCTGAGTCTCCTTTCATATAAAAACCACACTCACCGCCAGTGAGTGTCGGGTTCACAAGATAAATACAAGACAAGCTTTCTAAATTTTATATATTTATTAACCCCAAAATGGGTCGGTATTAACATCTAACACATGCAGTTCAGAACAGATATGCAGATGTATGCAAGCATTAACAGTTACTAGTTACAATATACAATAAAAATAAAAAGGGAATAACATTGAAATAATTACTTTACCACGCATCTCCTTGATGTGGCTCTATAGTCCAACACTCACACATGCGCTGTCATGTATGAAATAACCAGTGGAGGCTTTTTGGCATGTGGCATTAACTCAATAATCCAGCCTGCATGCTCTTCACAGTGGTCTGTAAAAACTCTGTAGTCTGTGATGGTCTCAGCCCCCAATCTCCATAGCATAATCTCCTCCCACAGACCTCTTACCTCATCTTTTATACCCTTTATGCCACCTCCCAGAATGAGGTCATCGGCGGCAGCAAGTCTGATTGAATAATGCACTCAAGTCCAGATTCTTTGCAAAGAGCTGAGACCAAGTGGAATGATACAATGTTATCAGCCATATCTGATCTACAGTGCAGACTGGACAATGCATGTTTCTTTGATCATTCCGGGCTGTGTAGGAATACAATGGAGCCCTGCTGGGATGGATACAAAGCCCCATTGTTACAACGTTGCTACTACTGCCAATATACACCTAGGCTTATAGCTGCGCACCTTATGAATAAATGCAGGTACGCTACCCAGAGACCAAAATACAGCTTTGCGTTATAGCCATATTTAAGCAGAATCATCACACTCCCCAAAAAGTATACGTTTAGCTTACACTAGGTTCACACTAGCTTTCAGGTTTCCATACCTTGGGGATCCTATTCGCTTAAAAAGCAATTCCCCCCCGGACCCCATAGACCAAGGGCAGGCAACCTTTTTTGTTCAGCGTGCCGATTTCGATTAAAAACTCAAAGTTGAGGTACTCAGAGTGCCGGTCAATAATTTTAAGTCTGACAACCCTGCACACGGTATTATGTCCCATAGTGGCCTCTGCACACGGTATTATGTCTCATAGCGGCCCCTGCACACGGTATTATGTCCCATAGTGGCCTCTGCACACGGTATTATGTGCCATAGCAGCCCCTGCATACGGTATTATGTCCCATAGCGGCCTTTGCACACGGTATTATGTCCCATAGCGGCCTCTGCACACAGTATTATGCCCCATAGTGGCCCTTGCACATGGTATTATGTCCCATAGTGGCCCCAGCACACGGTATATTTCCCATAATGGCCTCTGCACACAGTATTATGACCCATAACGGCCCCTGCACACGGTATTATGTCCCATAGTGGCCCCTGCACAAGGTATTATATCCCATAGTGGCCCCTGCACACAGTATAATATTCTAACTTTTATAATATTCCAATTTTCACTACTCATTAGCTATAATTATACTGTGAGGTCTCTTCAGACCCCCGAGTATAATAAGCAGAGGGCCAAGAGAGATGACAAACATAAAAAACAATGTTACTCACCTTTTCCTGCGCTCCGCAGCCGCTGTGTTCTCTTCGGGCGCTTCTGCCTGTATTCACCGACCGCCGATTGGGTGTCAGGTGTCACGTCGCGTTATTATGCGTAACGACGTCGGATGTGACCCCTAAGGCCCTGTCAGCGGTCTCTTACGTCATGCAGAAGCGGCCGAAGAGCATATTTTTCATGTTAGACCATCTCCCGGGGGCTCCGCTTATTATACTCTGGGGTTTGAAGAGACCCCACAGTATAATAATAATAGCAGTTTCGTTTCGGCCGTGTTTGGTCCGATGGAAACTGCTGGCTGAGTACTTGGGCTACCCATGCCAGGAAAATAAGCCTCTCATGCCACTCTTGGCACGCATGCCGGGGGTTGCCGACCCCTGCCATAGACTATAATTTCCAGATATAAATATATATATAATTTTCTCTCCAAAATCGTCAGAGAGAAAAGACCGCTTCGCATATTTAAAGCGGAATTGGGGACGGAGTCTCCAAACGCTAGTGTGACCGTAGCCTTAATGGAAAATTTTAAATTCCATTGATGGCCAAAAATTGCCCTTTTACTCCAGGCTCACGCCAAGTTCCCTAACAGTCCCAACCTTGCTAAGGTTGTTCTGATGTTTAACCACTTCCATACGAGGTAGCACGGTGGCTCAGTGGTTAGCACTGCAACCTTGCAGCACTGGAGTCCTTGGTTCGAATCCTGCCAAGGACAACATCTGCAAGGAGTTTGTATGTTCTCCCCGTGTCTGCGTGGGTTTTCTCCGGTTTCCTCCCACATGCCAAAGACATACTGATAGGGAATGTAGATTGCGAGCCCTATATGGGACAGTGACTGGCAATGTCTGTAAAGCGCTGCGGAATATGATGGCGCTATATAAGTAAGCATAATAAATAAATAAATACCAGGTGCTTTATCCCCCTTCCAGACCAGACACATTTTTGTTTTTTTTGTATGTGCGGTTTTGAGGGCTGTAACATTTTTATCATATGCATTATTCAACTAATTTCTGCGTCTTTTTTTGGTGACACATAGGGCTTTATTTTTATGTTGTTTTTATTTTTGCATGTGTTTTAATTTTTTTTTTATATCCGGGAAAATCTAAACAAAAGAGGAGGGAAAACGTGTCTGTTTTTCACTTTTCATTTTTTTTTTTTTTATTTAATAACTCAAAGTGCTACTAAAACACTTTTTAAAATAGTTTTTACTCTCCATTACGGTAATTTTTATTTTGTATGGCGTTGTCGGGGGTGGGGCTATAACCTGTAATAAGGGCGTGTTATTGGCGTATTATTTTATTTATTTTTTAAATTATTTTATTTACTTTTTTTTACTTTTTTTTTTTTAAATTTTACATTGTGTCCTCATAAGGTCATAATAGACCTTTGGGGACATCTGATGACTTTTTTTTTTGTTGGGGAGGCTGATTTCCCCTGTAACTGGGGCTGGTACATTTAGCCCCAGTTGCAGGAGGAATACAGCCTCCTGCACATTACTTTCACATTACAATAGAGCTGAATTGGGTCCTGCAGGACCCAGCAGCTCTTACAGACACTGATCCCGGTGGATTATACACAGCGAACAGGATGGCAGGGAAGGTAATAAACCTTCCCTGCCTTCTCTCTGGGAGCTCTGGCTGAAGTTACAGCCGGCTCCCTGTTTCAGCAGCTGCATCATTTTGTGCAGCTGCTGAATTCTACTTGCAGATATAGACAACCACCTTCTGGACGTATATAGTCTATGGGCGGTACGGAAGTGGTTAAAGAGTAATTTCACCAAATATTTGAGTACAGGAAAGTGTCTTACAAACACAGGGGTGGATTTTGGCTAGTCCTAAACGTCAACTATTTTTGTACCTCTATAATAGTCATGTGATAGTAAATTGCAAAAAAATCTTACACATTTCTTTTTTTCACAACTTGATGTAACCCAAACAAAACATGTCCAGACATACATAAAGTTGAACAACACTTCAATAAACGCTAGGTTCACGCTATAGTTCGGCTTTCCGTTCTTCGGGTCCACTTGAGGACCCAAAAAACAGAAACCTAATCCACTTAAAAAGCGGTTACCCACAGAACCCATAGACTATAATGGGGTCAGCTGGGTTTACGCTGGAAAAAATCATAGAGAAAGTCCTGCATACAGGAATTTTTTCGCAGCATTTTTCAAGCGGATTTGGAGACGGAATCCCCGAACAGAGTCTGAACACTGGTGTGAATCCAGCCTTACTATGCTTTTTTGGTATACACATGTATATCATTAATATAGAAACTATGTTTTTGGTTTGTTCAAACTCTTCGTCAGGATTACAATTAATTACAATTATCCGCTATTGGGGAGAAAAGGAGTCTTCTTAGGCAGTCCACTTTATAGGATAGGGAGTAGACAAGCATCAAGTGAAAGCATTTCCAGACAGACCCTTGGTCAGGAGGTCTTCCCTGTGTGGCAATCAGGGGAAAAGATCATAATTGTATGCCTGATGAAGGGTTTGAATAAAGCCAAAACATTGCTCTAGCTACATCCACATTATTGATATGCATGTGAGTAGTGTGGCCTTAATAAACAACAAAGAAGCATAGTAAATTGGAGTGCTGTTCAATTATATTTGTGTCTGGATATGTTACAGTAGGGAGATGGTCAGCCCTACATAGAACCTGCTTCTATCTTCCACTACTACGAGTGTGCTGCCCAACCGGTATCAGTTCAATCAAAATTTGTGTGCCTTCTTTGCAACTTATCACATTACTATTTTACAATTTGGCTGATAAAAAATTGCAACTTACATTGAGGTCTTTGTTGGCAAAGTCCAATGTGATTTGTAACCTGTGACCAAAAATCTAGCAGGTTTGGATATTTTGCAGCTGTTGTGTGACAGTTGTATTATGTTGCATATCACATCTGATCCTGCATAAACCACTGGGAATTATCAATGGGGTCCACCAGTGTCTGTGGCTTACCGCTGCTTTAGCAGTCTGGCTCTCCGTTGTTCAGGTCCCCTGGCCGGCAGACCTGAATGGCGACGTCTACAGTGCTAGTGTGAGCCTAGCATTACATGTACAGCAAATGTGCACAGGGTAAATAAAATTGTGAACTCAGGCACTGAACTCACTCCACATGTAGCAGATGTTGGCTGTGTTATACTGTATAACGGACACCTGCCTGAAGCACCTATGGTCAAAGATAACTGAATTTGGATGATTAACTCCTTAGATGCCATGGTTAATAGTGGCCATGGCACCTGAGTGATTATACAGAGGAAGTGGACTCCTTCAGTCCAAAAATTGCCTCCTTTTCATCTATGATACAATCACTGGGTGCAGAGAGGTTGTCATTATATCTGAGGCTGTATTCCCATTAAACTCTACCAGATACCTGGAGTATCTCATTGAAGCACAGAGGTTGTTTGGTTTATTCAGTTGTAACAGAATGTCAGTAACATAACAGAAGTATTGCGGTATATTGTACAAGTGGTTACATATTGCCTGGGGGATTAAAATTTTTAAAAAATATTAATGAAGTTTTCAAAAATATAAAAATCGAAAAACCAAATTATTAAAAGTTCAAACCCCGGACCGCATTTCCATTAAATGTAGAAAAAAATCAGATCTATTAAAGGAAGTCTGTCCTCATAACTCACCATATCGACCTAGCCCTGCAGATAGGTTATGGGCTGCTGGAAGCAAGCAGTGTTTTCCCATTGTTAATGAGTGCCTCCTACATGTTTTTTGTCAATATGCAAATGAGCATCGTTGGAGCAACAGCAATGCCCTAGGTAAGTAAACCTCCCACTGCTCTGTGCCACCCTACACCCTCTGTCCCTCAGTCCTTCCTTTGATTGACAGGTTCAGACAGTATATACCTAATCTTGCCTGGCCCAGATTTCTTTCACACTCACCACTGCTTATATTCTTGGCACATATGCAATGCTGCTGTGAAACTTGCTTGGTCTGAGCCACATGTGCTCTGCATGCACTGAGAGTTTGAACAGTGGCGAGTGTGACAGAATAAGATCACACATTATTTATACACATAGCAAACACTATCTCTTATATATATAAAAATGAGTTTCTGTCTGTCTGTTCTTTATGCGCGACCAAACGACTGGACCGATTTTCACCAAATTTGGCACACAGATACATCATGTGTCCGGGGAGGTTTTAGACTGGGTCTCAGCTCTCTAGGACGTACCATTCCTGAGATACAGTATTCCCAAAAAATGACCTGCATTAGCCAATAGAAGCCTGCAATTCTTTCCCTCATATTCCAACTGCCATACACACGGTCCCATGTCACTTTTCAGCCAATAGAAGCTCACAGGTCTCCACATGCACACAGCTTTACTCCAGGTTTCCATAACAACCCAGCCATTTGTCTTCACTGCTGTAGGTCATCTTTAAAGGCGCAGGGCGCTGTGGATGACACTGTTACACAAGGTCACATATACACAGTTTTACTCCAGGTTTCCATAACAACACAGCCATTTTTCTTCACTGCTGTAGGTCATCTTTAAAGGCGCAGGGCGCTGTGGATGACACTGTTACACAAGGTCACATATACACAGCTTTACTCCAGGTTTCCAAAACAACCCAGCCATTTTTATTTACTGCTGTAGGTCAGCTTTAAAGGGGCAGGGCGCTGTGGATGACACTGTTACACAAGGTCACATACACACAGCTTTACACCAGGTTTCCATAACAACCGATCGCAGGTTTTTCACTGATATCCAAACTGAGATACACATGATCACATGACGCTTATGGACCAATGGAAACTCGCAGGTTCTTCAGTCTTGACATACACACAGCTTTACACCAGGATTCCATAGCAACCAAGCTATTTATGACCTGTATTAGTCAATAGCAGTTCGCAGGTCCTTAAATATTCAGTCGTATGACGTTTATCAGCCAATATAACTTCACATTTAATTTACCAGGTTTCCATAACAACACAGCCATAAATAGACTGTACCTATACTGGACTGCCATTCTAGATGTCAGCATTCTTATAAATTGAAACGTATTTAAACTACACACAAACGACATACAAATTAGACCAGTGCCAATTCTTATGGGGCCACTACAGAAACAAAAAATGAAATATACCTGTGCGAAGCCGAGTCCTTCGGCTAGTTACTAATAAAATTTAAAAAAAAAAAAGCAAAAGTTGCACGTACCCCAAAATGGTACCAATAAAAATTACAGAATACCCTAGAAAAAAAAAAACAGCAAAAAAAACATTATAGCGTCTTAGACTACTACACATGTCTGGATCCAGGTTTATGTGGGCCCTTGGGCGACAGAGCGTCAGTGGGCCCCTTTTGGAGCAATTCATGTGCACTTCAGCAAAAAAACAACCGAAATTGGGTGTTTTTTTTGCTGAGGCAGACCAACTGTAGTGGATGGAAATACATGGATTGGATTCCATGAGTGTAACTTACAAAGACTGGGCCCGATACCAAACTTCTGTCTTGGGCCACTCCACACGGCATAGCACCCTCTTTCCTGCCCCCCCACACGTTATAACGCCCCATTTACACATACTATAATGTACCACAGTGGCTCCTTCACCAAGTGTAATGTCCCATAGCAGCCCCTCCACACAGTATAATGTCCCATAGTGGCCCATAGTGGAGCTAAGTAAGAGCTGAGGTACAGTCATATGAAAAAGTTTGGGCACCCCTATTAATCTTAATCATTTTTAGTTCTAAATATTTGGGTGTTTGCAACAGCCATTTCAATTTGATATATCTAATAACTGATGGACACAGTAAAATTTCAGGATTGAAATGAGGTTTATTGTACTAACAGAAAATGTGCAATATGCATTAAACCAAAATTTGACCGGTGCAAAAGTATGGGCACCTCAACAGAAAAGTGACATTAATATTTAGTAGATCCTCCTTTTGCAAAAATAACAGCCTCTAGTCGCTTCCTGTAGCTTTTAATCAGTTCCTGGATCCTGGATGAAGGTATTTTTGACCATTCCTCTTTACAAAACAATTCCAGTTCAGTTAAGTTTGATGGTCGCCGAGCATGGACAGCCCGCTTCAAATTATCCCACAGATGTTCAATGATATTCAGGTCTGGGGACTGGGATGGCCATTCCAGAACATTGTAATTGTTCCTCTGCATGAATGCCTGAGTAGATTTGGAGCTGTGTTTTGGATCATTGTCTTGCTGAAATATCCATCCCCGGCGTAACTTCAAATTCGTCACTGATTCTTGTACATTATTCTCAAGAATCTGCTGATACTGAGTTGAATCCATGCGACCCTCAACTTTAACGAGATTCCCAGTGATGGCATTGGCCACACAGCCCCAAAGCATGATGGAACCTCCACCAAATTTTACAGTGGGTAGCAAGTGTTTTTCTTGGAATGCTGTGTTTTTTTGACGCCATGCATAACGCCTTTTTGTATGACCAAACAACTCAAACTTTGTTTCATCAGTCCACAGGACCTTCTTCCAAAATGAAGCTGGCTTGTCCAAATGTGCTTTTGCATACCTCAGGCGACTCTGTTTGTGGCGTGCTTTCAGAAACGGCTTCTTTCGCATCACTCTCCCATACAGCTTCTCCTTGTGCAAAGTGTGCTGTATTGTTGACCGATGCACAGTGACACCATCTGCAGCAAGATGATGCTGCAGCTCTTTGGAGGTGGTCTGTGGATTGTCCTTGACTGTTCTCACCATTCTTCTTCTCTGCCTTTCTGATATTTTTCTTGGCCTGCCACTTCTGGGCTTAACAAGAACTGTCCCTGTGGTCTTCCATTTCCTTACTATGTTCCTCACAGTGGAAACTGACAGGTTAAATTTCTGATACAACTTTTTGTATCCTTCCCCTGAACAACTATGTTGAACAATCTTTGTTTTCAGATCATTTGAGAGTTGTTTTGAGGAGCCCATGATGCCACTCTTCAGAGGAGATTCAAATAGGAGAACAACTTGCAATTGGCCACCTTAAATACCTTTTCTCATGATTGGATACACCTGGCTATGAAGTTCAAAGCTCAGTGAGGTTACAAAACCAATTTTGTGCTTCAGTAAGTCAGTAAAAAGTAGTTAGGAGTATTCAAATCAATAAAATGATAAGGGTACCCAAATTTTTGCACCGGTCAAATTTTGGTTTAATGCATATTGCACATTTTCTGTTAGTACAATAAACCTCATTTCAATCCTGGAATATTACTGTGTCCATCAGTTATTAGATATATCAAATTGAAATGGCTGTTGCAAACACCCAAATATTTAGAACTAAAAATGATTAAGATTAATAGGGGTGCCCAAACTTTTTCATATGACTGTATAAATCTTTACTATGTATTTCAGGATATACTCTGGTTTTGACACAATCTCTTCCCAAAAAGTGCACAGAGTTCCGTTGATGAAAAGAGAAGTTATGAGTATAAGATCTTTTACTGTTAAAAAGTAGCAAAACAACTTAATCCCTGTGAAGGTTGTTATCACTGTAATCGTACTGACCTGCAGTATTAAGTTATATGTAGAATGTCATATTTACTGCACAGTGAACATAAAAACAAAACCTGTAAATAGTGTCAAAATTGTGGGTTCTTTTCCATTTCACTGCACAAATAATTTCTCAGTACATTATGTGGTAATATAATTACCAGTACTACGTTGACAGAAACATAGCTCTTGCAAAGCAAGGATGAAAAAAATATATAGGCTTAAAAGGGTTAAAGGATTATGCAAGATTTATATAATCTTTAACTCTAAATGCAAATAATATCTATTACTGTTATAAGCATTCCCCTCCCTCTCTGCTTAAAATTTACCTGTCGTTTCATTTGATTTTTCAGAAAAAGCTAATGTGTGAATACATGAGGAGTGATGTAATTTTTAGTAATGATATGACTTATATTCTGCAGTTATTAGCAGTTTCCCCCTCTGCACACTACTTTACATCTGGATTTTACAGTCCTCTCTGAGTTGGTGGGTACCCAAAACTGCATACAATTGGTAGAGGAAAAATCTGTGCTATAATTGCCTCTCTTTCCTTCAGAAAAAGTGCCAAGTCCTTGCAGGATATACAGTGGGTACGGAAAGTATTCAGACCCCTTTATATTTTTCACTCTTTGTTTCATTGCAGCCATTTGCTAAAAGCAAAAAGTTCATTTTATTTCTCATTAATGTACACTCAGCACCCCATCTTGACAGAAAAAAAACAGAAATGTAGATATATTTTCAAATTTATTAAAAAAGAAAAACTGAAATATCACATGGTCATAAGTATTCAGACCCTTTGCTCAGTATTGAGTAAAAGCACCCTTTAGAGCTAGTACAGCCATGAGTCTTCTTGGGAATGATGCAACAAGTTTTTCACATCTGGATTTGGGTATCCTCTGCCATTCTTCCTTGCAGATCCTCTCCAGTTCCGTCAGGTTGGATGGTGAACGTTGGTGGACAGCCATTTTCAGGTCTCTCCAGAGGTGCTCAATTGGGTTGAGGTCAGGGCTGTGGCTGGGCCAGTCAAGAATGGTCACAGAGTTTTTCTGAAGCCACTCCTTTGTTATTTTAGCTGTGTGCTTAGGGTCATTGTCTTGTTGGAAAGTGAACCTTCGGCCCAGTCTGAGGTCCAGAGCACTCTGGAAGAGGTTTTCTTCCAGGATATCTCTGTACTTGGCCGCATTCATCTTTCCTTCAATTGCAATCAGTTGTCCTGTCCCTGCAGCTGAAAAACACCCCCATAGCATGATGCTGCCACCACCATGTTTCACTGTTGGGATTGTATTGGGCAGGTGATGAGCAGTGCCTGGTTTTCTCCACACATACCGCTTAGAGTTAACGCCAAAAAGTTCAATCTTCGTCTCATCAGACCAGAGACTCTTATTTCTCATAGTCTGGGAGTCCTTCATGTGTTTTTTGGCAAACTCTATGCGGGCTTTCATATGTCTTGCACTGAGGAAAGGCTTCCTTTGGGCCACTCTGCCATAAAGCCCGGACTGGTAGAGGACTGCAGTGATAGTTGACTCTGTAGAACTTTCTCCCATCTCCCTACTGCATATCTGGAGCTCAGCCACAGTGATCTTTGGGTTCTTTTTTTACTTCTCTCACCAAGGGTCTTCTCCCACAATTGCTCAGTTTGGCTGGATGGCCAGGTCTAGGAAGAGTTCTGGTCTTCCCAAACTTCTTCCATTTAAGGATTATGGAGGCCACTGTGCTCTTAGGAACCTTGAGTGCTGCAGAAATTCTTTTGTAACCTTGTCCAGATCTGTGCCTTGCCACAATTCTGTCTCTGAGCTCCTTGGGCAGTTCCTTTGACCTCAAGATTCTCATTTGCTCTGACATGCACTGTGAGCTGTGAGGTTTTATATAGACAGATGTGTGCCTTTCCTAATCAAGTCCAGTCAGTTTAATTAAACACAGCTGGACTCCAATGAAGGAGTAGTACCATCTCAAGGAGGATCAGAAGGAAATGGACAGCATGTGAGTTAAATATGAGTGTCACAGCAAAGGGTCTGAATACTTATGACCATGTGATATTTCAGTTTTTCTTTTTTAATACATTTGTAAAAATATCTACATTTCTGTTTGTTTTCTGTCAAGATGGGGTGCTGTGTACATTAATGAGAAATAAAATGAACTTTTTTGCTTTTAGCAAATGGCTGCAATGAAACAAAGAGTGAAAAATTTAAAGGGGTCTGAATACTTTCCATACCCACTGTATACATAGAACTGACCTGTACTGATATAAGGAAAGGGTTTTGTTTGTGATAGAAAGCTCTAGGATAAGACTACAAGCTGTTTTTTTTTTTTTGTCTTATCTTACTCTTCATGCCCACTCTTCCCCTCTGCATCGACTTCTATAGAGATAAGTAATCTAAGTCATGACCTGCAGTGTGCCCTTGGCCATATGCTAGGTTCATACTAGCATTGTCTCCCCGTTGTTCTGGTCCATAGGAGGACAAGAACAGACAGGCAGACCAATAAAATAACAAAAATTTACTATACTCATAGATTGTAAGCCCTTGCGGGCAGGGCCCTCTATCCCATTGTGTCAGTTGGTCACTGTTATCATTGTGTTTGTTTTGTAAATTTTGTGTACCGTATGTAAACCCTCAAATGTAAAGCACCATGGAATTAATGGTGCTATATAAATAATAATAATAATAATAATAATAATAATAATGGGGTCCATTGAGTCATTGAGTGTCTGTCGTTTTTAAACAGAAAGTGGTGGACAAAATAGCCATGCATGCAGGACTTTTTCATCTGCTAATTTCAGGCACACATTGCAACATGAATGTAGCCTTACAGTGACAGCCACAAACGTATAGCCTTGCCCTATTAGGCTGAAAATGATGAAATCCACTGTACAAATCCACTAAAGAATAGACATACTACAGATCTCAGCATGACCTGAATTGCACACAGATTTATTCTGCTACCTGTCAATGAAGTTTTGAAAACCCCATCTATATTTTGAGTTGTAGAATCTGCACTGAAGATCCGTGAAGTATGAATTAACCAATATTTCTAATGGTGGGAGCTGCCAGATATATACCTAATGTCATAGACACTGAAGCCAGTCAGGGCCACAACAGCTGCACTTACCAAAGAAAGACTATATAAATTCACCTCGTCCCCTTGGGTGGGGAAACGGAATGCAAGTCTTGACCATCTGTTATGCTGCACAAACGCAGAGAGTTGGTGTTATGCTTAACAAATAATCAGAAAGCTAGGTATATACTTTGCTTTGCATAACTCACAGATCATATTGTCTGAGGATACTTTATTGAGGTACAGTGCTGGCCAAAAGTATTGACACCCCTGCAATTCTGTCAGATAATACTCAATTTCTTCCAGAAAATGATTGCATTCACAAATGCTTTGGTAATAATATCTTCATTTATTTTGCTTGCAATGAAAAAACACAAAAGAGAATGAAAAAAAAGTCAAATCATTGATCATTTTACACAAAACTCCAAAAATGGGCCGGACAAAAGTATTGGCATCCTCAGCCTAATACTTGGTAGCACAACCTTTAGATAAAATAACTGCGAACAACCGCTTCCGGTAACCATCAATGAGTTTCTTACAATGTTCTGCTGGAATTTTAGACCATTCTTCTTTGGCAAATTTCTCCAGGTCCCTGAGATTTGAAGGGTGCCTTCTCCAAACTGCCAATTTGAGATCTCTCCACAGGTGTTCTATGGGATTCAGGTCTGGACTCATTGCTGGCCACTTTAGAAGTCTCCAGTGCTTTCTCTCAAACCATTTTCTAGTGCTTTTTGAAGTGTGTTTTGGGTCATTGTCCTGCTGGAAGACCCATGACCTCTGAGGGAAACCCAGCTTTCTCACACTGGGCCCTACATTATGCTGCAAAATTTGTTGGTAGTCTTCAGACTTCATAATGCCATGCACACGGTCAAGCAGTCCAGTGCCAGAGGCAGCAAAGCAACCCCAAAACATCAGGGAACCTCCGCCATGTTTGACTGTAGGGACCGTGTTCTTTTCTTTGAAGGCCTCTTTTTTTTTTTCCTGTAAACTCTATGTTGATGCCTTTTCCCAAAAAGCTCTACTTTTGTCTCATCTGACCAGAGAACATTCTTCCAAAAAGTTTTTGGCTTTCTCATGTAAGTTTTGGCAAACTCCAGCCTGGCTTTTTTATGTCTCTGGGTCAGAAGTGGGGTCTTCCTGGGTATCCTACCATAGAGTCCCTTTTCATTCAGACGCCGACGGATAGTACGGGTTGACACTGTTGTACCCTCAGACTGCAGGGCAGCTAGAACTTGTTTGGATGTTAGTCGAGGTTCTTTAGCCACCATCCGCACAATCTTTCGTTGAAATCTCTCGTCAATTTTTCTTTTCTGTCCACATCTAGGGAGGTTAGCCACAGTGCCATGGGCTTTAAACTTCTTGATGACACTGCGCACGGTAGACACAGGAACATTCAGGTATTTGGAGATGGACTTGTAGCCTTGAGATTGCTCATGCTTCCTCACAATTTTGCTTCTCAAGTCCTCAGACAGTTCTTTGGTCTTCTTTCTTTTCTCCATGCTCAATGTGGTACACACAAGGACACAGGACAGAGGTTGAGTCAACTTTAATCCATTTCAACTGGCTGCAAGTGTGATTTAGTTATTGCCACCACCTGTTATGTGCCACAGGTAAGTAACAGGTGCTGTTAATTACACAAATTAGAGAAGCATCACATGATTTTTCAAAGGGTGCCAATACTTTTGTCTACCCCCTTTTTTATGTTTGGTGTGGAATTATATCCAATTTGGCTTTTTGACAATTCTTTTTGTGGTTTTCCATTGAAGACAAATTAAATGAAGATATTATTACCAAAGCATTTGTGATTGCAATCATTTTCTGGAAGAAATTGAGTATTATCTGACAGAATTGCAGGGGTGCCAATACTTTTGGCCAGCACTGTAGTTTTCAGGTAGAGCAAAAGTTATTGACAGCAGCCTCTTACTGGTTCCACAAAATGTAGACAGAATCCTTTCAAACAGCGTTGGAGTCCTGCAGCAGCATACGGCAGCTTTCCTACTCGCACAGGGATTGTGCTCAGCTCTCACAGGTTCTGCTGTTCCAATGGTTTTTGGGTTAGACTACAGCCTACCCCTGGACTTCATGTATACTACGCACAGACGGATTTTTGGGCTTTATTTGTTCGATGAAAGGCGCTAAAAGGCGCATGAAAACTCCTATTAAGGGAAGGTTTTTCCACCCAGGCGTGACAGAGAAGCATCAAGCCACAGCATGCATAGGCTGTACTTCAAGAGGTGCAAAAGGCACTGACCATCACAAAACTAATAGGTGCAAAAAGGTTTCGTCCATTTGGAGAATCATAGCGCCATGGAGTCAGCAACAACAACAATTAGGCATAGCTGGCCACAGCCAAAGAGCGTTGCCGGATAAACCACGGTGGAAACACATTGCGTTTTTTCCCACAGCGCTTTTTCTGCTTTCATTATACCTATATGGAAACCACCAGCGTGTCCATAGGTATAACTGACATGCTGCAATTTGCAAAAATGCAAGCGTTTTTCTACAATGTGTGGTTGAGATTAGCAAGAATCACATCCACTTTGCTGTTAATGTAAAACGCCGTGTTTTTTGCCACAGTGTTTTTTACAGAAAATCTGCAGAGTTTTCATCTGCGGACTTTCTGCTTCAATTATATGTCACGTAAACGTTTCTTTAGGTATAATTGACATGCTGCAATTTTCACGCAACGGTTTTGGAAATTGCAGCATTTCCGCAGTGGGTATTTTTCTACAATGTGTTTATGGGATTCGCTAGAATCCCATTCAATTTTCAGGGACTGGGGCCCTGGCCTTAAAGTGGCAGCAGCATACAAACAGTGCAATGTATCATCAGCATAAACAGTGTAATATACAGCTAGCAATGCACTAGAATGAACAGAAAACACACCGAGCAATAATCAAATGCACATAACAGTATAGAAGAGCACACCAGGCCTTCCACCAGGTCATCCATTACCTTATGCACATGCCTTTTTTATTTTTACTGTGCTCTCTAGGGCACTGTTTTTGTTCTTTATGGATCCAGTGCTTCAGGTATTTTCATTGTTCTGCTGCTTTAGTGGAGCAATGGCAATACTAGCACAGATGTGACCAGTCTTATCTGTAGGTCCATTACTAGCTCAGATTAGATAAAGTTTCTCTCAAATGCTGTTAAACATGAATACTATATTACTTTCCTGTAGATTGCCAGCACCTTCTGCTATTCCAATCTACATAACTAACCTGCAGATACAAGAATTATTTAGTTATACCTATTTACTCTCATTATGCTTCTAGTGCCATAGGCCACTATTATTTGCAGTTGCTTCAGATTGAAACTTTTCATCACTTTTGTTCTCTATTCTTGTCTGGCACTTGTTCCTATAGCTGAGGGTGTATTTTTCTTTCAGCAATATAATGGACTCCTTTATAGCGAGGCAATAGAAACTGCAACAGACTACAAGATTGGCACTTTTGTCACTTCTGCCTTTTGGGCCTGTTGCTAGCCAGTGGCAAATACATTTCCATGCTGCTCAACAAATTCAGTACTTCTTCAGATTATTTCTTAAAAGGGCCTGAAGGATCCTTATAAATAATTACGGTAGAAAACTGTGAATGTTACCTTGATTTCTTTTAAAGCTATTTAACAGTTGTCTGTTCACCCCGCCACACTTATTTGGTGATTGTGCTGTATACTGTATGAACTGACTTGTGTCATATTCTGTGACAGATCATCAGCTGTTCAATAGTAGATACCGCTATTGTTTATTCCTTTCCAGTAATATCATTGCTCTGTAGACCTTAAGTATGCCAGTGCCCCCCATTCCAAGTAAAGAAGCCCTCAGTGTCACCTCCCACCAGCTGGACTGATGACTGCTTATGTCCTGTTTTGGGATGGGGTGTGCATAGGGATCAAGTATCCTTTGCATTCACACTGCTCCACTCTAAACAAGGATTTTTTTGTCAGTGCACAGGGAAAGAAAGAGAGCACGTAGGTGAGTGTTGGAGAGTGGGTAGGGAGGGGGCAGAAGGATAGATAGGCAAGGGCACTGAGCCAGGGAGAAGAGAGAAGTACAGGCATAAAGGAATAATTTACATATATCTGGAAATAGTCACAAATATAAAGGGTGAACATTCAGTTAGAAATGTATTATATGTAAAATTTTGATTGTTTTATGTCACAAGTGTAACAGCTGAATTACAGTACGCAAAAGTGGAAGAAGAATACCAAAGTGGAAATGCAAAAAAAGGATTTATAGAAGTTGAAAAACCAAAGTACATCTAAATCCAGAAGACTAGCTAGACCAGGTTACACATTTAGACAGAGAGGGCTAAAATCATACTGCAGTAAAGTACCCAGCTGTAAAGACCCCAAGAAGCAGCCATACAACCATTATCTGGGAATTGGAAACACTTTTATTTGGATATTTGGATTTCATTCATCTGTTCTGGAAAACAGTAAATCAGGAACATGTCTACAGCAGTGTCATCCTCAACGATGGACAGAGAAGGGGGCCACCCAGGCTTTGCCTTCAAGGTAGCGCAAGAGGGTGGACATTATGATTGGTGTAGTCTATTCAATGTGAATGATATAGATAATGAAATCTCACCCCTGATTCACTAGAATCCGCTGACAGGTCTGCGTTGGAAGCGATTGGAAGAGCCACTTGGATTCATTAAGTTGCTGGAATGGGTAAGAAAAGCTTATTTCCTAACCTATTCTCATGTAGTGTCATAGTCATACCTAGTAATGAGATCTTGCTGTATATTAGGTCTATTCATGTAAATACATAATTGAAAACCTGTATTTTATAAGGCTGGACACTGAATGTTCCTACCAGAGCTCTTGATATGAACTACTACAGTCAAGTATGTTAGTCCTTTTAATTCTTATTTGATCTTTAGGATCGCAACTTTTTCCACAAATTCCATTTGGATTACATTTGAACAATTTGTAAAGATACATTGTAGTTAGCTACAGGGCACAAAAAGACATTGTACATTTGACAACCTGTGACAGCCTCAGCTGTTCCTGCACTCAAATGGTGGCAGCTACTCTGTATACACAGAAATTTCTGTCACTATAAGAAAATGAGATCTCTTTCTCATGGGTAAGACCTGATGCCAACCACCTACTAGTATTATTCTTTTCTACTATGTTTGCATTAGCACTTCTTTTACACAATATTGGATATTTCTGCTCCCAGCCCCCAACTTGGATGGCACTATATGCCAATCACAAATAGCTGCTCTCACATTTCACTGCAGTTCAGGAATCTCTCCCAGTCAGTAACCTTTCTACCATCTCCATAGCCCACATGCTTGGGATCCCTCAGCAGTCAACTTGTGCCAAAGAGTGTTCATATTTCAACCATATATTCTGTGTTGTACACGTATCTTTCACATCCAATGACTAAGATAATAAAATCATGTCTAGCGGATAATGGTGGTCTAAAAGGGGTTGTCCAGGACCTGAAGGCAATTGAAACAAATGACCTTTCCACAGGGGAGGTCATCAGCATGAGAAAGGTCAGGTTCCGCATCCGGACCCATCCCGATCAGATGTTATGGCCAATGAAAGCCATATACTAGGTATATGGCCGCTGCAGTTCCAAACGCGACTGCTACACTGTATGGACCGGAAGCTCCATGCACTGAAGGGATTGCGCCTGGAACTTCAGCCCCACTCGCATTCACATGAATAAGAGTAGGCCTGCTTCTGGTCGTACATGGTATACTGGTAGTATATGGCTTCTGGCACCCAAAACACTTGATCGGGACTTGGTCCATGTGTCAGACACCGACTGATAGGTCATCAGTATCAATTGCCTTTAGGTTCTGGACAACCCCTTTAATAGCTTAATAAAATATACTAAATGGTATATTGTAACATGTTTTTAAGCGCTCATTTGGAAATCAGCCCCTTTTCTTTATATAATTGTACTTAGTTTTAATAGTTAACATCTATATTATTATTTGAGCAAAAGGAAACCTGGACATGAATTGGTAGAAATAAAATACAAATATGGTGTTACAGAGGTAGAAGTTATGGCTTGCATTGCATGTACCACACGTGTTCATAGCAAACCCACAGAAATTGGGGTCATGACATAGTACATACATTAATGACCCCACTGGCCTAACAAAGCAGCATGAAATTCTGAGAGAATAACACAGCAGAGAATTAATCACTACATCATATGCGCAGCATTAATTTACTGTACTTGTGTTTTTGTGGTTTTCTGTGTAATATGCAGGCCATAATAAAGGTATCATTAGTGATAACTAAAGAAATGTGTATGTAAAACCTTTTTTTTTTTTTCCTTCATAATGTATAAAAGGATGTGAATGGTTATATGTTGCAATATATTTTTATTTCTAAGGCCGTGTGCAGTCTATGGGTCAGTAAAAACAGGATTGTTATCTGTGTGTTATCCGTTGTTTTCACTGACCCATACATTGAAAATGAATTGACAGAGCCAGAAGTACGGACAGGTATAGGACCTGCTCCGTGTTTTGCAGCTCTTCAATTCGGCCTGGACACACAGCCAGAAAAATTACAGCTCTGTGTATGGGCCCATTGAAATGTATCGGTCCGTATTTTTATTCGCATTTGTGAATCTACAGTTGTGGATAAAATGTACTGTTGTGTGCATGAGGCCTCAGTGGTTGAGTGATTGAAGTCTGATGCATCAATAGACTTAAAAATAAGGCTTCATATTTCAATCATTATGATAGCATTCCCCTAAACTTGTTCAGGAGTTCTCCCGAAGACAGCAGCAATAAGAATTGTCACTTTTACAGTAGAGATAGAAAATTCACCCAAAATTCGCCCAAACCTTCATGGAATGAGGGCAGACAAAGTGTTAAGAAATCTAGTTTAGTGCTATTAAGTGTTTTACCTGTCTCTGCACTAAGTTTTTTTATGTAGAAATGGGAGTAGGGCCCAAGGGTTCTCCTACAGTAATAACATCAGGAATAATCATAATCATCCTAAAAAGAATAAGTGCTAAATATGCTGAGTATTATAGTAATGGCGCACAATAACCACAATATAATTATATCAACTAGTGAAGAGATCAGTAATTTTTGAATGATGGTAGTTGAAATGTAGGTGACTAGTAGTCCCAATTGTCCATGACAGTAAGGCTGAGGCTACATGGCTCTTGTTGTGCCACCAGAGAGCACAATGTCCCCCTGAGACACCTTCACTATGGCAAATGAATGGGGTCAATTCGCCAAAAAGGTCAACCAATGATAATTTTTTTTGTGACTCAACAACACAGTGATCAAATTGTGATCCCTTTCACTTGCATTGGTGCAAGTGTCACAAGGCACATGGCAATCTCTGTTCGTGCAACAGGAGTTGCAGCCAACATCATTGTGTAGCCCGAGCCTAAGGGTATTTTGGTGCTACTGTACTGTTTTCTGTAGACTACTGCAGTCTCTCAATCATCTCCTGCCCTGGACTGTCTTTCCTCCCCCTCCCTGGTGTCTGTTTTATCCCCTTTCCTCCTCATCCTTGCAGTCTCTTGATTCAGGGGTCTCTGTACTCACAGCTCCAGCTGTCTCTCCCACAGTCTCCTCCTCTTTCTTTACTCATATTTCCTCCTTGGATAGTATGGCTAAATGATATGCCTGAAGAGTGATGGAATGGACAAAGGTGACACCGGCCAAGGAACACCTCAACCTGGGGGGTGAGGTGACCCTCTCAGAGGGGCTAAAGTAGGTTAATACAGTTCTGTATATTACATTAAAAGAGGTAAAGATCCCCAGCAGCAAAACCCGGATAGTACTATAATAGTGTGTAGCCCACATGCTCTAATGCTCTAAATACTCCGGCTCTAAATGTCCTGGTGGACTTCACACTTTAGTAGCACCAATATTTTTATGTATGACTTGCTGTTTGGATATGTTCAATTTGTGCATTTATTATTTCTATAATCACACCCACAACACAGTAGTACAGAAAATTCAGCTTTTCATACAAGAAAGTTTTAACTAATAATATTCATATTACTTTTACATAGCAAGAACTTGGTAGAATCAATAGGCTTGCAAAAAATGACATTTCAAAATATTGGACTTTTAGAGATACCAATGCATGTTGTGTCTGTACATGTTGTCATCTGCGTTACACATTTCTTATTACTGACTGGTGTCCAGGATCAGTTTTTTAGGGCCATCCTGGATTAGTGATATTTGCTAAGCGCATTAATGCGTAATCACAGTTTCAATAATGATTTATTATAATTTATAGAAAAAAGTGAGTGTCACATAAAAGAAGATGCACAATGCAGCTAAGACACATATTGCTAAACTAAAACCTTTTGATGAGAGGACATGGTACATGTGTATATACTGACTTGAAAGAATAAAATGAGTCATGTACTAGAGGTACAGTTTTGTAGTATGTTTAGCTTATGAAACAGATGGTATTAGTGGAAATGTTTTCCTTGTGTTATCCACTTGGGGAAAGCAGAGTACAGGACCTTATAGTCACAGTTTACTCAATATATAATCCGATATCCACACATATATCAATTGCATGGAAACATATTTTACTTTACAATTTAACTCTTCAGCCACATGCAAATAATGAGCGCATATTTATAACAATTAAGTCAATATGTACAGCTGACATTGTATACTAAATAAGAAATATGTTGTTTGTCCTTTAAGAACTCCATAGTTAATCTAATGCTTATTCAACCTCTTGTCCATCTTGTTTCATTTCCCAGCTGTTTGCCATCTTTGCCTTTGGAACTTGTGGTTCTTTCATTGGAGAGACAGCAGCAGTCGTGATGTGTAAGGTTTCCGAAACACAGACAGACACAGATCTCATTTCTGTTCCTTTTTCATACCCTTTCAGGTAATACATTAGCATTTTCATTTGACTCTCTGACATAACAGAATACCCAGAGTTATTTCTGTCTGCTTTGTCGCACGATTAATGGGTTTGTATATGTCCAGTTCACAATTTATATGTATATACAACAGAGCAGTCATAACATTAAAACCACTAATAGGTGAATAGCATTGATTATCCTATTATAATGGGATGAGATATGTGAGTATGAGCAGTGTCGGACTGGGATGTCTAGGGCCCATCAGTAGAATTGATTCAAGAGGCCCACCCTATTACTAGCATACCCCTGTCCCCATTATATAAATTATGCCCCCATATATTAAATGGTTTATCACCTTTCTAATACTGATGGCCTATCCTAAGGACAGGCCATCAGTATTACATCTGCCCCTCCAGTTTGGCTGTATCAAGACAGCACAGCTACAGGTAGTAACAAGTCAAGAGTCATGTAACTCACCCACCATACGATGTGCACCACTGCAGTACCTAAACCCATCGCTACACTGGAATTGTTAACATTACTTGTAGCTGCACTGTCCTGGGAAAACTGATCTACAGGAGCCTCATATTAGAAAGGTGTGCGGGGAGGTTTAAATTAAAATGAAAAAAAAAAAAAAAGAAGCATACTTGCATGTCCCTGACGCTCCATTGTCCACCGTCAGTGTCCATTCAGTCTCGTGATGATACCTTACTGCCGGGAGTCTTGCACCTCATTTGACCTCTGAGATCAATTAGTAGCCTCAGCAGCCGCTGGTGAGTGACTAGTGACGTGTGTAAGTGTTGTCACCAGTCCCTCTCCAGCAATACCTGAAGCCAGTGATTGCTCTCTGCGGTCACATGGGTGCAGGATTTCCAGCAATAAGGTGACAGCATGAGACCGGTCATGGACACTGAGCATCAGCAACAGGTGAGCCACAGAGCATCAGCGACAGGTGAGTATGCTTTTTTCAGGGGTCGCTCCAATTTATGGACCCATCAGCGACAGGTGAGTATGCTTTTTTCAGGGGTCACTCCAATTTATGGACCTCTTTAAACGGGTTGTCTAGGCTTAATTTTTTTTTATGACCTATCCTCAAGACAGGCCACGGCCACACATACCTGATCGGTAAGGGGCTGTCACACAGCCTGATCATCTGTAAAGAGTTGCTTCCAACACCCATTCTGTACACAATACTGCAGTGATGGCACCCAGCCACTATACAGTGGACGGAGCTTTCTGCTTCTGGTTCTGTTTTGTGTACTGGACAAAAGCGGCTCTGTACAGCTGATCAGGCCAGGGGCCGGGTATTGGCCCCCTAACAATAAGGTACTTATGGCCTATCCTAAAGATAGACCATAAAAAAAATTAAGCCTGAACAACCCCTTTGATATTTCCCCCATCACTGCCCCCACACAATATAATGGTCCCATCACTGGTCCTTCATACAGTGGCCCCATTACTGGTCCCCATATAGTATGGGGGACCAGTGAAAGGGCCATTGTATGGGGAGAACCAGTGAAGTGGCCACTGTGTGGGGGGCCAGTGAAGAGGCCATACAGTGGCCCCTTCACTGGCCTCCCATACAGCAGTATTAGGTCACTACTTATCTGTCTGCTCCCTGGTCCCTCTCCTTCTTGCTTCTTGTGGTTTCCTGCTCTACCAGTAGCAGAACTGGGTCGTAGCTCCACTTCTTCCCCAGTTCTGGGATCTGGTTGTATTTTTAACAACTGGATCGGCAGAACCGGGGAGAACCTGGCTGCTGCATTCACTTACAGAGCCATGCTCCTGCCTGCGGCCTCCTCCGCTTCCCACTTTAGCCTTCAATGGACCCTGACTACTGCACATGTTGCGATTTTATGACGTAATGTGAGGTTCACAGGGGCCCGTTGGAAGGCTGAAGGGGAAGCGGGGATGGGTAAGTTAAAAGGGGCTGTTACTGGCTGGAGTAATCCAGCCAGTAATTGCCTATTAAAAGAAGCAGTGGGGAGTCCAGTAGGGCCCCCTAAAGGCACAGGGCCCACCAGGATTCACCGGTACCTCAGGTGGGCCAGTCTGAGCCTGAGTGTGAGCAGTGAAGCCCAAGCCAACCAGGCTGTGTCTAAAGCTCCTCCCACCCGCAGTACCCAACGGATAGAAAAATAAGTCAGAACATTTTCAAAATGTCAGGTTGTCTGGTGTTCCCAGTATGCAGTGGTTAATACCAACAAAAGGTTGCCCAAGGCAACCAGTGAACTGATAGCAAAATCATGGGCCCATTGATGTGCTTAGGGAAAAAGGGCAAGCCCATCTAATTCAATCCCACAGAAGAACTACTGTAGCAAAAATTGCTTTTTTGGCTTGAGTTATAATGGAAATCTACGCAAGTTCCTAATTGGCGTAGATCTCCATTCTGGTGCACAGGAGTGCATCTGATTTATTAAGAGGTCGAAGCCTCTGTCGAGGTCTTTATAAGACTGGTGTATGAAACGTCACTCTTAATAAATTTGCCCTATTGTGCCTTGCCGCACTGAAAAAATTGTTCAGAAATAATTTTTGACTTCACCTCCAAATTTCACAGACCTCAATTCAATCAAGAATATGTAGGATGTGTTGGAATCTGAGCCATGAAAAACCCACTTCACAGCTTACATGCCTTAAAGGGCACCTGAGTTTTCACGAAAAGTTGAAATATGTGCAGGGTTTTGCTGGGTAGTCTGTCCTATGACTGTATAAGCCTTCATACATCAGTTTTTCTGCAGCTAATGTCCCTATTTTGGCTGAAGCACATGTTTCATTTGTCTTTGAGGCTGTGGGCCTGTACAATAAGGAGCAGTCTGCCGCCCTCCCCTCTCCATTATAACTAGTTTGGTTTCTTTACACGTAGTTTTGCAAGGTGTAACTGTACAAGAGCAAACAAATAGTTGAGGATAGCCCTGAACTGCAAATATAGAGCCGATATATGCAGATACCCACTACATTCTAGCATCTACCATGCAGACATGACACAGGAAAAGAGCAATCTATGAGCACAATACAGTAAGGAAAGCTGTCTGTGCATAATATCCCATACAAGACTTTTTCTTAAATTATAAGATATATAAGAGATGCTGCAGAATCTTACGTCCTTGTAGTTTGCAGACATGTGTGATGCTGTGAGTAGTATCAGCCCCTCCCATCTACATTTACTGTGCGAAGAGAGAAAACCACCTCACTTCAGTGTCTTTCCGTCTTGCTGCTAGGGGCATACTTTCCTGGTAACAAAGGAGTCAACTGTTACGCTAGGTTCACACCTGCGTTCGGGTTTTCATTCGGGGGGTCCACTTGGGCCGGGTCTCCGCCTGGTTTCTGCCCGTAAAGGGCGGAAAAATGCCGAGAGAGAAGTCCTTGCAGGACTTTTCTCTCTGCAATTTTAAAGCGGAATGGGGAACGGAATCCCCGAACGGAGACTGGGTGCAGGTGTGAACTTAGCCTAGCTAGAAGGGAGACACCTGGTGGCCTGAACTTTGGAGAGGCTTTTCAGGCAAAAAACAACCATAATTTTAATTAAAGTGCATTAGATGTTGGTCCAGAATCACATGCTCTATGAAATGAGACTAAGTTGTCTGAAAAGGTAGTAACTATTTAAAGGATTTGCTGCAAATTTATTGGTGCCAAAAAGTTAAATGACTTTGTGCATATAATGTTTTATTTAACCTGTAATGATCACAAATTACAGCCTGTACCCGAAGCTGTATTCAGAGATCTACTGGTTGTCATTGGAAACAGAAAACAAGCTTTTCATCAGGATGATTCCTAACATCTTAGCTGAGCTCTTATACTGCACTATCACAGTTCTTCCTACATGATATAACCATACAGCCACTTGTGTGAAAACTAAACCTCTAGAAGACAAATCACAGGTGCAAGATTTGTCTAGTCATTAAAGGGATATTTCCACCTTAGACATTTATGGCATATCAACAGGCTTTGTCTTAAATGTCTGATAGATGTGGGTCTCACCTCTGAAAACCTGAAACCTCTGTCTAGAACGAAGACTTGCCACCTACTTTCAGGCAGCCCCTGGCTACTGTATCTGTATAGCTGTTGCATATACAGTGGGGAAAAAAAAGTATTTAGTCAGCCACCAATTGTGCAAGTTCTCCCACTTAAAAAGATGAGAGAGGCCTGTAATTGACATCATAGGTAGACCTCAACTATGAGAGACAAAATGAGAAAACCACATTGTCTGATTTTTTTAAGAATTTATTTGCAAATTATGGTGGAAAATAAGTATTTGGTCACCTACAAACAAGCAAGATTTCTGGCTCTCACAGACCTGTAACTTCTTCTTTAAGAGGCTCCTCTGTCCTCCACTCATTACCTGTAGTAATGGCTCCTGTTTGACATTGTTATCAGTATAAAAGACACCTGTCCACAACCTCAAACAGTCACACTCCAAACTCCACTATGGTGATGACCAAAGAGCTGTGGAAGGACACCAGAAACAAAATTGTAGACCTGCATCAGGCTGGGAAGACTGAATATGCAATAGGCAAGCAGCTTGGTGTGAAGAAATCAACTGTGGGAGCAATAATTAGAAAATGGAAGACATACAAGACCACTGATAATCTCCCTCGATCGGGGTTCCACGCAAGATCTCACCCTGTAGTGTCAAAATGATCACAAGAACGATGAGCAAAAATCCCAGAACCCCATGGGGGGGACCTAGTGAATGGCCTGCAGAAAGCTGGGACTAACGTAACAAAGGCTACCATCAGTAACACACTACGCAGCCAAGGACTCAGATCCTGCAGTGCCAGACCTGTCCCCCTGCTTAAGTCAGTACATATCCGGGCCCGTCTGGTTTGCTAGAGAGCATTTGGATGTTCCAGAAGAGTATTGGGAGAATGTCATATGGTCAGATGAAACCAAAGTAGAACTGTTTGATAGAAACACAACTCGTCGTGTTTGGAGGAGAGTGAATGCTGAGTTGCATCCAAAGAACACCATACCTACTGTGAAGCAAGGGGTTGGTAACATCATGCTTTGGGGCTGTTTCTCTGCAAAGGGACCAGGACGACTGATCTGTGTACATGAAAGAATGAATGGGCCCATGTATTGTGAGATTTTGAGTGCAAACCTCCTTCCATCAGCAAGGGCATTGAAGATGAAACGTGGCTGGGTCTTTCAGCATGATAATAATCCCAAGCACACCGCCAGGGCAACGAAGGAGTGGCTTCGTAAGAAGCATTTCAAGGTCCTGGAGTGGCCTAGCCAGTCTCCAGATCTCAACCCCATAGAAAACCTTTGGAGGGAGTTGAAAGTCCGTGTTGCCCAGCGACAGCCCCAAAACATCACTGCTCTAGAGGAGATCTGCATGGAGGAATGGGCCAACATACCAGCAACAGTGTGTGCCATCCTTGTGAAGACTTACAGAAAACGTTTGACCTCTATCATTACCATCAAAGGATATATAACAAAGTATTGAGATGAGCTTTTGTTATAGACCAAATACTTATTTTCCACCATAATTTGCAAATAAATTCTTTAAAAATCAGACAATGTGATTTTCTGGATTTGTTTTCTCATTTTGTCTCTTATAGTTGAGGTCTACCTATGATGACAATTACAGGCCTCTCTCATTTTTTTTAAGTGGGAGAACTTGCACAATTGGTGGCTGACTAGATACTTTTTTTCCCCAGTGTAGATGACTGGGATTATGGAACCAGTCAAGTTTGCAGTGGTTTGCTGTTACCATAATGCACATGAAAGTGAACTATCAAGTCACAGAAACAGCATAACTCACTTTCTTACAATGTTTCTGTAAGTCCTATTTACTTTTAGGCTGAGGCCCCACATTGCGGAAACGCAGCTTTTTTATTGCAGATTTTGCTGCGGTTTTTTAAGCCAAAACCAGGAGTGGATTGAGCAGAAGGTAGAAGTATAAGAACTTCCTATATATTTTACATTCCTTTTGTAGCCATTTTTGGCTTTGGTTCAGAAAAAACGCAGCAAAATCTGCAAAAAAAAAAAGCCTTAGGGGAATATGAAAACAGTGTGGCACAGCAAGCTTGGCTGTTTCTATAATCCCAACCACCTTTGCATTCAGTTATAACCTGGATGCAGTGATTAATAGCTGCCTGAACAGATATATGCAGGTCCCAGAGGTGGGATCTACCTCTATCAGATATTTATAGCATATCTTATGGCTATATTGTAAATGTTTGTATATTTACATCTTTGTATTTATGACTTTATCCATAGAACTGCGGCCAACAGCTGGGGCCTATAGTTTTACAACAGCTGGAGTGCCAAAGGTTGCCTTACCCCTGCAACAGAATATGCCATAAATACCTGATAGATGTAGGTCCCACCTCTGAGACCCACATCTGCCTCTAGTACAGGGCCCCATCTGTTTTGGAAGTGAATGGAGAGGGCTATGCATGTGCATTTCTGTCTGTTTACTTGTATGGTTGTTGCAGCATTAGCTGCCTGCTTGGCATTTACTCATCTATCAGGTATTAATGGAATATCCTATGCAAATAGCCATATAGATATGGAAATACCCCTTTAGGCTACCAAAGAATGAAGGGAAGTTTCAGATCTTAAAGCAGAATTGTGAATATATTGTAGCTTTAGCATATAATGCTGTTACTCAGCACATAGGCACATGGAGTCCTGTATGACTCTGGAGTGTATACCATTGTACAATGATCCACCGGTTGCTGTACAGTAAGCAATACTTCAAGTGGAGAATATCTCCATACATCCAGCAATATAGTGTCCAATGGAGCATGCCACAATTTTTTTTCAGTGAGATTTGACAAAATTTGACAGTATTTCACAAAAAAAAACTTTGCATGTTTGTGTATGAAATCAGTGAGATCAGGCACAAAGCGATAAAGTTCTCAAGCATTTAGGACCATGGGAGTCCTATTACATCTTCATACAAAATAAAAACAAAATGAATCCATGTGCTTACAATGGCTTTATGTAATATATTGTAATTTACGTAATTTTTAGCTTTAATGTAGATTATATATGCTTTTAATTGCTAAACACCATTCCATTTGTAGGTTACAAAGTTTTCTGCTTTGGTACTTTGTAGTTTAAGGCTAATCTAGTATAACTTTGCAGTGTCTTTTAGATTGTCTTGACTTTTTTTTATTTGATTTTTATTGAAAAATTATAAGCCTATACACAAAGAGAATCGTATTATCGGTTACAAGTTCAAAAATGACATAAGGAGGTGTTATCACAACACCTAATTTCCTACCTATTAATTTTAAAACAGAACTTTTTTTTTTAAAGCCTAATAAAATACAACATAAAAGTTAATATTAGTTACAGAAATTAATATAAAATTGATTATATACTGTGTATCATATTTTTACTTTATTGAAGAGTTGATGAAATCTTATAAATAGATAGATATATCACACAAATAATAGGTAAACACACTAGGCAGTGGGCTAGCAGGTCACACTTTTCTGACATCCTCAGTGAATGGTAACCTATGCGACCTAGTGCTAACACATATTAAAAAAAATAAAATCTGCCCCACCACCCCCAATTGTTTCGCGACCACATGGCATCTTCAGGGGTGACAAGGGCACATGTTTCACTGCCTGCAAACCATGTGGCAAAACAAGTCGGGGGGACCGGGACATATTTGACTTTAATATGTGTTAGTACTTGGCCACACAGATTAACATTTGTGTAATATATCATCCATGGCCCTACTTATATTGTCAATTCTACAACAAAGTGATAATATTATCCAGAGTATATAATTTGGGAAGCTCATCCCTATGTATAAGCAAGGAGCCTCAAATTTTTATGACTGATATCCACTAAATTCAGTGGATATATGCTATACCTAATTTTAAGTTTTACATTGCATTTTATTAAGCTGGATAATAAAAGTCAAATTTTAAAATGAAAATGTTGGAAATTGGATACTAGTTGCCTGTAAACAATTTGGGATTGTGGTATTAATTACCTGGCACCTATTAAGGTCTTGTTAAAAATCTAAAGCTTTTATTGTTGCTGCTTGGATAAGAAGCAATAGTAAGGCTAAGGCCCCCGGTAGCATCCCGCAGCAAAAAAGCGCTATGGGAAGAACCGCGGCGGCAACATATCGCATTTTTTCCCTCAGCGCTTTTCACAGAAAGTCCGCAGAGGTTTCATACTGATGACCTATATGATCAATATGTTCAGCTGTTCTAGCAGCCTCCAGGTGCCAGAAACTGCTAGTGGACAGGGAGCACATGCACCATTGCTCCTATTCAGGTAATAGGAGCAGCGCAGCAGCCCCGACCACTGCATAGCAGTGGTTCAGGGGAATTGCAGTGCTGCTCCAATTACTTGAGTAGGGGCAGTTCTGCACGTACTCCCAGTCCACTGGAGACTGCTAGAACAGCTGATCCGTGCGGGATTCAGGTGTTGGACCTGATAGTTCACCTATAGGTCATCAGTATGAACAATCAGTTTGGGATCAGAAAACACCTTCAAATATTTACAATGTTAAACAGCAATGGAGAAAGATAAGAAAATGTGTCTTGACTTTTTGATAGTATTAGTAAATCAGCCATAATATGTTTATAGTTCAGCTTCCTTATTTGTTAATAATTTAAGAGGACCTTTCATGTCCTCACGCATATGCCATTTTATATACCGCTAGAAAGCCGACAGTGCGCTGAATTCGGCTTTCCCGGTATGTGTCCCGGGGCTGGAGATATCGGTGCCGTTAATTTCGGGACCAATATCGTCCGACTGTCAGAAGGGTGTTCCTCATAGCTCAGCGTTATCGCTGGGCTTTGAGGAAGGCCCCCTTCCTGGCAGTACTGGTCCATAGCCCTGTACCAGCAGAGGGGGCGTTCCTTACCGCCCGCGATGACGCTGAATTGTGAGGAACGCCCTTCTCACAGTGGGGAGATATCGGTGCCGAAATTAACAGCACCGATATCTCCAGCCCCGAGGCACATAACAAGAAAACCGACAGTGCGCTGAATTCAGCACACTGTCGCCTTTCTAGCAGTATATAAAACTGCTTGCATGAATACATTGTTACATACTGTAGAAAACATAATAATAGCTCTTTATATGCCCACCTCTACTACTGTATTATGTATCTGACTGTATCTTTGCACATGTTTTTAGGCTGTATCGACAGCGCTACGAGATGCCAGCCTGTGGTGAAACTGAAAGTCGTATTTTGCACCTCTCAGGGGATTTCTCTGCACCAGCTGAATTCTTTGTTACTTTGTCAGTGTTTGCTTTCTTGTATTCCATGTTTGCACTGGTAATTTACTTGCTCTTCCATGAACGATACACTCAGATAAAGAGAGTACCAATTGTGGTAAGTGGCTCCAGTGAGATGAATTGTTAGGGGACTAAATAATATTCCAAAATATCAGAATGAGGAAACTTTGTAATATAGTCCAAATATGCATTCATAATTCTGCTGGTTGTCTTTGACAGGCAGATGCCTAACAGTTTAGCTGAGTTCCTACAATGAAGTGGGATAAATAGCTCTACCATCAGATGACTGTTTAGTTCCTGGTGGTATGTCAGACAGTCTGATGGGATCAAGAACTGAATGCAAAAAAGACAGATTAAACATACAGTGCAAACAAACAGTATGTTAAGTCACTGGCCTAAAATGTGATATCAAAGGGGTTTTACAGGACTATAACATAGATAACCTATTCTTAATATAGGTCATCAATATCATTATGGCAGCCAGCACCCCACTGGTCAGCAGTTTAAAGAGGCCATGGACCTCAGGCAATCAGTCACATATATGTGCTGATGCTCAGTCCCATTCAAATGAATAGGACAGAGCTGCAGTACTAAGCACAGTCACTATACAATGTATGGCACTGCGCTTGGTAAGCAGTGATATAGCTGCAGCACTTATCTGAATATGGCACCTCCTTCAAACAGCTCTTTTTTGGAGATCTTGCTTATCAGACTACCATCAGGCTGATACTGATGACCTGTTTTAAAGCATAGCCAAACTTTTGTACAACGTTTGATTTTTCTGGCAGCATTTATGTCATTAATAAATTTTGTAATATACTATATATACTAATTAATTTTGTAGTATACTATAATATACTAACACATTTTGCTTCCTTTCTGTGAAATCCTGCATTTTTCACTCTTTCCCTTGGTTCTCTATTGAGAGCTGTACCTATTCTCATTTTCTCACTGTGCAAAAGGAAGGGGGCTATGTGCAGTGAAGAGAAAATAAGTGTGGGGGAGGATCACTTCAGCTATATCTGGGTATCAGAGGCGTAGCTAGCGGGGGGGGCAGAGGGGGCGGCTGCCCCGGGCCCACTGACATTTTAGGGCCCACCCTGGGGCCACCATTAATACATCTTTTACTTTTAACTAGATCGGTGTCTGCAGACACCGATCTAGTTAAAACGCTTCCTGTCACTTGCTGTCTTGTAAACCGCAAGCCTCTTCAGGCCTGCGGTTTACATGACAACGAAAACACAGTCATCAGCACAGGAGGCGCGATGACGTCACAAGATCGCGCCTCCTACGCTGAGACGCTGACATCCTGTGCGTAGACTCTGCGCACACAGCGTGGGTCATGAAGAGAAAGCGGCGGCTCCGTTCGTCATGGTCGCAGGTAGATGAGTATAACTTATATTTGTTTTGTTTTAGTTTAGTTGTGGGTATTTTAATAGTATAAGGGGTTGTTAGGAGGGGAAATTATAACTATAAGGGAGGGGGCATTATCAACATAAGGGGCGTCATTTATATAAGGGTTATTACGGGGTACAAGGGGGGGAGGTTATTTATATTAGGAGGTATTATGAACATAAGGGGGGCCATTTATATAAGGGTTATTAGGGGGGGAGGTTATTTATATTAGGAGGTATTATGAACATAAGGGGGGTGGTCATCGATGTAAGAGGTCATTAGAGGTGCAGTGTTTATGTCAGGGGGAATTAGGGGCATAATATGAGGGGGCAATTAATTTAATAAAAGTGACACTTGGGCTTTATTAAGACTAAAGCCCCACACAGCGGGCTGCAGCAAAAAAGCGCTGCAGGAAAAACCGCGGCAGTAACATTGTGGTTTTTCCCGCAGCGCTTTTCACAGAAAGGCCACAGATTTTTCCTCTGCAGTCTTTCTGCTTTCATTATACCTATAGGGAAACCGCCAGTGTTTCCGTAGGTATAATTGACATGCTGCGATTTCCAAAACCGCAACGGTTTTGGAAATCGCAGAGTGTCCGCGGCACGCATTTTTCCACAATGTGTGGATGGGATTTGCTAGAATCCCATCCACTTTGCAGGAACTGTAAAATGCGAAATTTTTTTTTCCCGTGGCGTTTTTGCCACGTGGGGCCCCATCCCCACTTTGTGGTAAAATATGTGCAGTGGACATGCTGCGATTTCCAAAACAGTCGTGGTTTTGGAAATCGCAGCATTCCTATGGAAACGCTCCCGGTTTCCCTGTAGATATAATTGAAGCAGAAAGTCCGCAGAGGAAACCTCTGCGAACTTTCTGTGCAAAGTGCAGCAGGAAGAACAGCGCTTTTTTGCTACGGGACTCCACTAGGGGCCTTAGGCTTAAAGAGTTTTCCAGCTCATTTTTAATTGATGATCTATCCTCAGAATAGATCATCAATAATAGATAAGTGACTCCCCACTGATCAGCTGTATGGAGGGGCTATGGCGCCTGTTTATATCACACGCTGTCTGTTTATAGTGACCGTGTGATGTCATTCCGGCCTAGGACGAGGCTGTAGTTACATTACATGGCCGCTATGAGATGAATGACACTATATAAACAGAGAAGCGGTCACGGCACTTACACAGGTACCACGGTTCATTCAAACGGCTGATCCTGGGGGTCCCGATTATTGGAACCCCATTAATTATTTTTACCTTTTGTTTACTTTTTAATTAGGAAACACCTGGGGCATTATTAATAAGGGGCACTATTTAAAGTGGGTACACAGGGAAGTTATTCATTTAAAGATGCACTTGTGGGTATTATTATGGGGGGGTATATTATACATTTTATAATTGGGGGTAGCAGCAGGATGGGGGCTTTGTGTAGGTGAGGATAATGTGGGTCAGGTGCCTGGAAAAGTATGGAGCCAAAAATGTCTGTGCTGCAAACTTTACAGAGACTGGAAGAAATGGTCATGGCGGTTCAGATGAAAGAGATGGGGAATGTGAACGATTAGTCAGAGACGTCACCGGTAAGTCACTAAATGTTACTGCACTGTATTTGCCTAAATCGTCTGCAGAGCCCTGTGTAGATCCGATATATACCACTATACGGTCACCGTATAGTGATAATATCGGTATACCTAAGTTGGGGGCCCAGTTGGACATGTTCGCCCCCCCTGTGCTGAACCCCTAGCTACGCCTCTGCTGGCCATTATAAAATGGTGAAACTTGCTTTTGGTGTCAAATGGAAGAGGGAATTTTAAGGATGCAGTTCAACCTGTATGATTTCCAGAGATATCACTGGTTGAAAACACAGTTAGGTTCAGGATATTTATATGCAGCTGCAGCTATACATATCCAAATCCCGGCTGTATTTTCAACCAGTGATATCTTTGGAAATGATAATAATAGAACTGCAATCTCCTCTTTCATTTTACACTAAAAGCAAGTCTATAATGCCTGAGATAGTTGTTTGAACTGATCCTCCCCCCACCCTCATTTTCTCTTTACACAGCCCTGTACTCTGTACACAATGTGAAGCAGGGGACAGGTCTCAATAGAAAAACAAGGGGGAAAAGGCAGGATTTCACAGAAAGGAGCCAAAATGTGGTAATAAAGTAAATAACAAAATGTATTAATGACACAAAAGCTGCAGGAAAATCAAAGTTGTCTGAAAGTTTAGTTACGCTTTAGTTACAGTTTTTCCCCCAGCACTTTTCATAGAAAGTCCGCAGATTTTTTTCTCTGTGGACTTTCTGCTTCAATTATACCTATAGGGAAAATGCCAGCGTTTTATTAATCGCAGCATTTCCGCTGCAAATTTTTTTTCTACAATGTGTGGATGGTATTCCCAGAATCCCATCAACTTTGGAGGTGCTGTAAAACGCTGTGGTTTGTGCAATACACTGCATTCACACTACGTGGGGCCCCGGCCTTAAAATATTTTTCAATATATTATCCCAATGGATTTCTCTATTCTCCAATGTTGTGGCTACCCAACAGCTATTTCTGCTTCCTCCTCAGCATGATGACTTGTCATCCATATTGATAACAATTCACCTGGCTAATGTGAACTACCATAAATGTTTTTTGGTCATAGTATGGATGATTATAACATAGATGAATATACAGGCGGTGATTGGTGGGAATTGATTCAAGGGAGAGGAGTCTGCAAGTGGATTATATTGAAATTTTTATTGTTTTTCCATTTCATTGCTATGGAGGTTTCTGCCTGCCTGAAGAAGCTTCTATAATAAACAAGAGAAAGACCTAATAAGTAAAATATCTGAAAAAAATTAACCTGTTTTTTCTCATTGGTTATATTGTTTTCTTGCTTATAATATGTTCATATTATGTTACATTTCACTGTTATGTAGTTTATTTACACTTGAACTGCTCTACCAATCAAGTACCAATGATTTACATTATGTTTATTTGTTTATGCCATTTTGCAGGATTTCTGTGTGACAGGTGTCTTTGCCTTCTTGTGGCTCGTAGCGGCATCAGCTTGGGGAAAGGGTCTTATGGATGTGAAACTGGCTACTCACCCATCTAGTATCCTGTCATCAATGCCAGTGTGCCAGCAAGAAAATGCATCCTGCAGTGCCGGTGTTACTCCATTCTATGGCCTTGCTAATATATCTGTGGTAAGAGTAAGCAATAAGTAGCACTGTGTACAACATGTTATACAGTGGGGAAAAAGTATTTAGTCAGCCACCAATTGTGCAAGTTTTCCCACTTAAAAAGATGAGAGAGGCCTATAATTGACATCATAGGTAGACCTCAACTATGAGAGACAAAATGAGAAAACATATCTAGAAAATCATATTGTCTGATTTTTTTAAGAATTTATTTGCAAATTATGGTGGAAAATAAGTATTTGGTCACCTACAAACAAGCAAGATTTCTGGCTCTCACAGACCTGTAACTTCTTCTTTAAGAGGCTCCTCTGTCCTCCACTCATTACCTGTAGTAATGGCACCTGTTTGACATTGTTATCAGTATAAAAGACACCTGTCCACAACCTCAAACAGTCACACTCCAAACTCCACTATGGTGAAGACCAAAGAGCTGTGGAAGGACATCAGAAACCAAATTGTAGACCTGCACCAGGCTGGGAAGACTGAATCTGCAATAGGCAAGCAGCTTGGTGTGAAGAAATCAACTGTGGGAGCAATAATTAGAAAATGGAAGACATACAAGACCACTGATAATCTCCCTCAATCAGGGGCTCGATGCAAGATCTCACCGTGGGGTCAAAATGATCACAAGAACGGTGAGAAAAAAATCCCAGAACCATACGGGGGACCTAGTGAATGACCTGCAGAAAGCTGGGACTAACGTAACAAAGGCTACCATCAGTAACACACTACACCGCCAGGGACTCAGATCCTGCAGTGCCAGACGTGTCCCCCTGCTTAAGCCAGTACATATCCGGGCCCGTCTGAAGTTTGCTAGAGAGCATTTGGATGTTCCAGAAGAGTATTGGGAGAATGTCATATGGTCAGATGAAACCAAAGTAGAACTGTTTGATAGAAACACAACTCGTCGTGTTTGGAGGAGAGTGAATGCTGAGTTGCATCCAAAGAACACCATACCTACTGTGAAGCATGGGGGTGGCAACATCATGCTTTGGGGCTGTTTCTCTGCAAAGGGACCAGGATGGCTGATCCATGTACATGAAAGAATGAATGGGGCCATGTATCATGAGATTTTGAGTGCAAACCTCCTTCCATCAGCAAGGGCATTGAAGATGAAACGTGGCTGGGTCTTACAGCATGACAATGATCCCAAGCACACCGCCAGGGCAACGAAGGAGTGGCTTTGTAAGAAGCATTTCAAGGTCCTGGAGTGGCCTAGCCAGTCTCCAGATCTCAACCCCATAGAAAACCTTTGGAGGGAGTTGAAAGTCCGTGTTGCCCAATGACAGCCCCAAAACATCACTGCTCTAGAGGAGATCTGCATGGAGGAATGGGCCAACATACCAGCAACAGTGTGTGCCAACCTTGTGAAGACTTACAGAAAACATTTGACCTCTGTCATTGCCAACAAAGGATATATAACAAAGTATTGAGATGAACTTTTGTTATTGACCAAATACTTATTTTCCACCATAATTTGCAAATAAATTCTTTAAAAATCAGACAATGTGATTTTCTGGATTTTCTCATTTTGTCTCTCATAGTTGAGGTCTACCTATGATGACAATTACAGGCCTCTCTCATCTTTTTAAGTGGGAGAACTTGCACAATTGGTGGCTGACTAAATACTTTTTCCCCACTGTATATGGATTCTCTATAACATGTTATAGATAACATTTGGTAAGTGGGGACATATTTTGCATTGGGGCCCAGGAACTTCAAATTACTCCTCTGACTACACCTAAAATGTACACGAAAGGAAACATTATAATTGTCTGTAAGTTCAGAGATCAAATACTGTTCTTCTTTGCTTATTAGTAGGGCAGGGGTGTCAAACTCATTTTGGCTGAGGGCCACATCAGCCTTATGGTTGTCTTCCAAGGGCTGTTAGTAATTCTGCGACTGTATAAATGTAGCTATGTCAGTTAGACGTAGTTATAGCCTGTTGAAGGCAACCATAAGGCTGAAGGCAACCTTAATAGTACCCCTCATAAGTAATGTTATTACTTGCAGGATCAATAGTACTGTACAGTAACCCCCCACCCCACAGGTAATAGCTCTCCCACATAAGTAATGCTAGTAACTCTCGGGGGAAATTATAACTGCATTAGTGCCCTAATTGTGCCCAGTGATTTGGAGGGCAGGACCTCCTCTTGCACAAAGCCTGTGTGCATGTTCTATTTTTCTCTCAGAACCCTCTCAAAGCAACCACTCAGAATGAAATTTAAATTTTTCTGGCATAGATAATAAAATGTAATAAGCCATTTGATGGGTTTCTATGAACAATGTTAATGATCATATGCATATAAAGATGTTTTCCTGATGGGGTAATTACTCTTGGGTTGTGAGGTGCAATAAAACAGTGTGTGAGTTGATATGGTGGGCGTACTTAGGTCAAGATAACTATACGGTGTATTAATACCTCCATATGTGCAACACATTATGTGGGTAATATAATACATAAAAAAGTAGAATCAGAAGGATTCTGTGATGGTTTGGAGTAAACATGCTATATTCTCATTCATGTGTCTTTTTCCCCTTTGGCATAGCCATATTATAACAACACCAGAGGGAAACAGTTGGGAAAATTGACCCCTTAGTTTTCCACAGAGTCAATTCTGTGTTCACATCTTCATGGGAATTTGATATCCCTAGAGGTTTACAATGTTAACATCATGTTCAGCATATGGATTGGGGTACCACTGAGGTATACACTGATCATGTCCAAAGGCCACTGTAGAAACCAGTGGATACCACAGTAATGCCCTTTTGGCATCTCCGAGGCAGGTATACACCAGTATACCTTTTGTTTTGGTATAGTCGCCTACCACAAAATAGTATAATGTGCTGGTTACTTTTTTTTTTTTTTTTATACTTGGGGTCTCATGGAAATTGATATTAAAAACATCTGCATTGATCTTTACAACAACTTGTAGTGTCATCCCATATTACTCTTACCTTCTTCTTGATTTTACCGACAGCTCTTTGGATTTCTGAATTTTTTTTATCTGGGCAGCCAATGCGTGGTTTGTATTCAAGGAAACTGCATGGAGCAAACAGGCAGCCAATAAAGAGGATTCTGCGGAACGTGGGGAGGCTGAAGATCTCCAGTGATCACTTATAACTTCTCATCTAGATCAAGAAGTCTCTCTGACTGTGCCTCTTAATTTGCTCATTAGAGTGGACTTCTCCATAGACTGTCTTGAATTTACGTATTATTGTTCTGCATTTTGATGCAGGTCCTAAGTCACCTTGAACTAAAAACAATCCACTTCAGTACAATAATTTTTCCATCTTTTTGCTTTCCGAAGTCATTAATCCATCTGAAAGTTGTTACCTCTTTTGGTGCTATTTATTAAATAAAACAATGTCCACTTTCTCTTGATGTTCAGACTCTTGCCTTATGCAGACCTGCCTGCAACTTGCGAAGATGCTAGCAATATAGGAGTGTCAGTAAAGTAGCAGGGATTTTCCCAACTACTGTACAAAAAAACTGTTTACCAAAGGGAGATTTACTAATCTAAATTCACCACAATTGTGATCCAAGTTATAGCAAAAACTACATGTCTTGCACAACATTTATTATGTGTTGTAGACACTTTTTATGTTTTACTCAATGGAGCATGTCTTATTAGTAAAAGATGAATTTGGTGTCTCTTTAGACACTTTTGTGTAATTTTAAATCATTGGTTGGTTCACTTTGGGCCACAACAAGCGAGGCATAATAAATGTGGAGCTGTGCACTTTCAACAGCAGCATATCTGTTGTCTGACTCTCTTTTTAAATTTTTAAATATTTGTGCTGAACATGGAGGCTATAAAATAAAAAAAAATGATTCCCCTCTCCCAGGCCTTCCGTTTCCAGCCAATCACAGACCTTCAGCCATGACCTCTTCAAGAATGGCACATGCCTGGTTTCAGTTTCGTGCCGTTTGTGAAGAGGTCACAGTTGAGGCTTGTGAATAACTGATACAAGTGAGGTGCCACTGCTGACATCAGTCAGGGGGCTGTAAACAGAAGCATGGAGCTTCCAACACTGAAAACAGAAGACTTGGGAGTGGTGAGTAATTTTTTTTTTTATTTTATTGCCACTATGTTCAGTCCAAATTAATGTGTTATAAAAGTGATCCTTTAAGCCAGAATTCAGGTGCATTTATCTTTCCTAAAGTACTTCCTTCTTCTTTTAACCTCTTAACAATTACATTTAAAATTGCAAAAACCATCCCAAAAATGTCACTTTTTTATTACAGATTTGAATTTATCTGGCACCTATGTATATTTTAACCCTATAGCGGTCTGAGGACCGGTTCACATCTCCATTTGGGTTTCCGTTCGGGGGGTCCCCAAGCAGATTCCCCAAACAGAAACCTGAACACAGATGTGAACCGGGCCTAACGGATGGGCAGTGGAGGTCCTAAGAGACTTTGTCAACCACAGTATAAGTGCAAATGGAAAATATCAGGCTCTCATTGCCACCAATAAGATCATCACTGAGTCCTAGTGAGGTTAAGAAGATGCTGTTATATCAGGGCAGAATGCACAGAGAGGTCAATAAAATACAAGTTTTTATTAAAGTGGTTCTCCCACAGGATAGCATGTACAGAGGTACTGAAGTACAGCGATCCATCAGTTCCACAGATGTAAATGGAATGGTGCCCAGATATGCACGCTACAGTTCCATTCACACAGGGCACACAGCAAAACCCAGCAATTACACACTTATCCCCGATTTTGTGGATAGCGAATACATGTCGTAGTGGGAAAATCCCTTTAAGAACCAGCATATTTTAGGCTTTTGAGGCAGAGCTTTTTTCGTGAGGACTTGGTTTTTCTCATGATTAGACATATACTATTGGGTACTCATAACATTAAAAACACTTGTTACCAGCGCTAAAATGTATCACTAGTAGCAACATTAATGTAAAATCTTTATCAACAGAGCATATCAGTGTTGGACTGGGATGTCTAGGGCCCACCACTGGAATTGTTTCTAGGGGCCCACCGCCAGGACCCCTGCAGATCAGCTGTACCGAGACAGGGCGGCTAAAGGAAATAACATGTCGGGAGCCATGCTGCTCACCCGCCATACGTTGTACACCACTGCACTACCTAAACTACAACTAAACTAAACTAAGCTACACTCTGTATGGCAAGTGAACAGTGTGGCTCCTAGAACTGTTACCATTACCTGTAGCCACATTGTCCTGGAATAGTTGATCTGCAGAGGTCCTGGCTGTTGTACCCCCGCAGATGTAATATAGATGGCCTATCCTAAGGACAATCAATATTAGAAAGATGGATAAATCCTTTAAAGAGGTTGTCCAGGAATTGGAGCAACCCATGTGGCGAGCAGGAGGTGTAAAAAAAAAAAAAAAAAAAAAAAATCATACTCCGTTGTCCGCCACCAGTGTCCATTCACATGCGGAGAACCGCTCTTTCCATAGCTGCTTTATAACAAAGTTATTTCTTTTTCTGGTCGGCGGACAAGTTTTGTTGTCCCCTTCCAGGTAGAGTCTTGAGAGGAAGGCCTTATATAGGCCGAAAACGTTTACAACTCTACATTATACGTTGTTCAGATACCTCTATAAACCTGCATGCCATTTGAAAACACCAGATCGGTGATAAATAAACAAGCAACATATATCACTATTTGGAGTGTGAAGTCTTTATAAACTACATGTCTGACAGGTTGGGACCCTACTTCTTTACTCCTGAAAAACTCAAGACCAAGTGCTGAACCGCACCCCATCCTCGCTAAGACCAATTAGGTACAGGATTTCTAGAAATGAGGCGCCGCCATGAGACCGAACAGACACAGGCGGGGGACAACGGGGTGCTGGGGACAGGTGAGTATGCTTTTTTTTTTTAATTTTTACACCTCCCTGGCCTCCACAGTGGTCGCTCCAATTTATGCACAACCTCTTTAAAGGGGTTGTCTGGGCCAAATTTTTTAATGACCTCCAATAAAGTGGTTTCTGCATAATGTATCTGTAACAGTGATGGGGCCATTATATTGTGTGGGGGCAGTGATGGAGGCTAACATCCAGTGGGGGGTACAATAAGACCAAGGAGATGGTGGTAGACTTCCGTAAAGGCAGATGCCCTCCAAAACCAGTGGACATCCTGGGGACAGGCATCGAGATTGTGAACACCTATAAGTACCTGGGTCTGCTCCTTAATAATAAGCTGGACTGGGCAGATCATATGGAGGCCCTGTACAGGAAGGGCCACAGCAGGCTCTACCTGCTTAGGAAGCTGAGAGCCTTTGGAATCCGGGGGGCACTTCTTAGGACTTTCTTCAACTCGGTAGTGGCATCAGCCATCTTCTTTGGAGTGGCCTGCTGGGGGAACAGTATATCAACCAGGGACAGAAATAAACTTGACAAGCTGATTAGAAGGGCCAGCTCTGTCCTGGGGAGCCCACTGGACCCAGTGCAGGTGGTGGGTGACAGAAGGATACTGTCCGTGGTGAGCTCCATGCGGGAGAATAACTCCCATCCTATGCATGAGACTGTGATTGCGCTGGGCAGTACTGTCAGTGACCGACTGCTCCACCCTAGGTGTGAGAAGGAGCGCTATCGGAAGTCTTTCCTCCCCACCGCGGTTAGGCTGTACAACCAACACCGACCTAAGCGGAGATCATTACATACAGAGAACTGAAATATCTCTCTGCCTGTTAAATCCCCCCCCCCCCCCCCCTGCTACTTCCTATCTGTCTGTCTGCTATTAATGTAATGCCTCTCACCTTGGAACATTCCTGTACATGTTGTATTTGTATTTGTATCTGCTTATCTTATCTTTGCTGCTGTAACACACTGAATTTCCCCACTGTGGGACTATTAAAGGACTATTATTATTATTATAAACTGTGTGTGGCATATTAATGGGGTTGTTCACGGTTAACTTTTTTTATGGGCTATCCTCAGGATAGGCTATAAATACCAGATCGGTAGGGGGTAGTATCAGAACCGGGTCGGCGGCGCCACTTCTCCCTGGTTTTGCGATCCGGTTACTAAAACCATATCACAAACACAGCGAGAACCTGGCAGCATCACTTACCTCACCCCGCTCCTGCTTGCGGCCTGTCCTCTTCCCGCAGCAGCCTGGGCCCTGTGCGTCGAATATCATGTCATTGTGACGTGATGTGCGACACACAGGGAGCCCTGGCCTGGAGTGGGGAGAGGTAAATGAATGGGGCCTTACCGCACCTCCACTGCCTATCAAAAAAAATGGCAGTGGAGCTCCGGTAGTACCCTGTAAAGGCACAGGGCCAACTGGGGGATTCACCGGTCCCCTGGTGGGCCAGTCCGACCCTGGAGCATATATTTAATCTGCTGTGTCCCTTCTAATAATATTTAATGTGGCTTAATGGCAGAAACCATTGTTGAACGTGATCCATACCCTTCAAAAGGTTTTGAGACCTAAGTTTCATGAAAACAATGTGTTTCTACATCACTGCTTTCTAAAATGCCATAGTCATAGCATATCACTATTTTGGAATACATACATGGTAATGTATTGATTAGCTTTTATAACATTATTTTAGGGGAGGTGAGAAGGAGTAAAGCAGCATGACACACTCTAAGGCAGGGTTCACACTACCGTTGGAGTCAGTTATGAAGGTGTCCGTTAAAAAAAACAAAAAAACGGACACCTATCATAACGGACACTAACTGATGTTAATGTGTCCGTTTTTTTAACTGATCCAATTAATGGTTCAGTTACAAAAATGGACACATTAGCATCAGTTAGTGTCCGTTAGCATCAGTTAGTGTCCGTTTTTTAACACTGTCCGTTTTTTTTTTTTTTTGTTTGTTTCTCCTTTCTGAGCATGCGCAGGAAAAAAACGGACATAAAATAACGGACAGTAACTGATGGCTATCAGTTACTGTCTGTTATAAGTCCGTTACCCATAGACTTTAATATTAAAAAAAATAATGGACACTTGCTGTCCGTCAAGAATCCGTTTTTTTCAAACGGACAAAAAGTCCTGCATGTAGGATTTTTTGTCTGTGAAAAAAAACGGACTTCTGACGGATTTGGTGTAAACGGACACTAACGGACACAATATAAAAACCCATTGAAATGAATGGAAATTTTAACGAATTTCTGACGGTTCAGCTAGTGTCCGATGCTAAAATCTTGAAACGGACAATAGCAACGGACACTAGTGACGGTCACCAACGGTAGTGTGAACGCCCCCAAAGACATTTTTCCCAGTTGGTAGACTTTGAGAAGGGAAACTTAATTGGACTGAGAGAAGCAGGATGGTTGTTTTGATGAACTGCCTGCCATCTAGGTTGTTCTGAATGTTAGGAGCAGTGGCTATGTGAAGGCACACACACACATGGAACAGGCTCCAGATGGCCGACACAGACCCCAAGTAGAGAGGATTGTTTGATCCACTGACAAGCACAAGCAGCTCCCACAGTTTTCTTGTCCACCATCCAAAGATGGCACCTTTATTACACATTCTTGTTTTTATTCCAAACCATTTCCAGGCACTTATCGGAAGGAAATTTGGTGTCACTGCATTCATTACATGTCCTCCCACTGTCGCCTTCATTTGCAATGGTGTTGTGATCGAGAAACCTGGACAGCTCTGGACTAGGACTGTATCATTTTTAGCGACAAGTCTAGGGTTTGTTTGAGATTTGATGATGGTAAGGTTTCAGTATGGAGACCTCACGGACAGAACTTCAGTCCTGCCTTTGCTTTGGGCCAACTCATTGCCTCAACTGATAGGTGAAGATCCTGCAAGCCATTGCATACAAGTCGGTCACTCCTATTAGTAATACAAGGGACACTAACAGTTCAGCAATATATACAGGATATCCTTTGGCCACATATGCTGCCTCTCATGGCAGAGCTTCCAACTGTCATTTTCCAGCAGAATAATGCTCACACACACACAGCAAGGTTTTCCCAGCAATGTCTCGGCCAGATTGCAACACTTTCTTGGTCTTCCTGATCAACAGATTTATCCCCAATCAAGCATTTATGGGACCAACTGGCATGCCACTACAAGTGTGCAGGATCTACAGGCCCAGCTGCAAGATCTGTGGGCAAATATCCTGCAGGATACTATACGGAACCTGTATGCCTCCATGCCCAACCGTATCTCATCATGTATCCATGTTAGAGGACACTAAAGCCTCCTTTCTGTTGTAAGGTTTTCCCTAATATACTTAGCATTTTGCTCTAATATTGTTATCACTTACATATGTCATCATTATATTCACACATATAAATTTTCATTCCATTCCAACAACTCCTTGGTGCATTATTTTGTTCTCAATGAACATTTAGTTGCCTGCCCAGATTTAATAGATAAACTTTACAAAACCATTTTAGTAACAAATAATACTAATTGACATATTTTTAAGTGCCAGTGGGTTCATCAGGACAATCCTGATTGCATTTTGTTTTTACACTGTTCACTCTGTCCTAAAAATGACATGGCTTTGTACAGGGGTCATTACGAGTTCGGCAATACTATATTTATATTAGTTTTATTATGTTTTACTGCTTTTACTAAATAAAACGTCAATTTTAGAAATTGAACAATTTGCCTGGAGACACCATATTCTAAAGACTTTTTTTTTACTGTCTTTCTGACAGAACTATGTCAGGGCTCTTTATTTGCAGGGCCAGGGCTTTTATTGGTTATTCATTCATATTCATATATATTCATTTTTTGTTATGTATGACTTTTTGATCACTTTTTATTGCTATTTTTGTGGAAGATGAGGTGACCACAATACATTAATTTGCGCATTGCAGTATATATATATATATATATATATATATTTTTAATGTTACGCCAGTTACCATATGGGTAATTCGATAGTTTACATTATGCATTTATTTCAATTACAAAGTATTTTTTGTTATTTTTATTATTTATTTATATACTTTTAGTCTGTCCCAAAAGGAGACTACATTGTATTGCAGTACATTGCACATAACATCCCTACATGCAATACAGCAGAGACCCCGAAGTGATGTCATGGGTAAACTCCTGTGCCTGTGGCATGAAAGTGCTGTACTATTATGGCACTGAGTGTTAACTATATGCTCAGTGTGACATTGTAATGCGAGCCAGAGTGGGAAGGGGTAAACTATACAGGGCAGTTACATTTGGGCAGTTACCAAATGGCCAGGCACATAAATCTCAGAATATGCATGGCAAAGTGTATTGTAAAGGGTTAATATTGCTTCTTGATGATGCTTCCACTTCAATTCTAGATCCCATAATTTTGTTTCAGCATTGCAGAAGGTCCTGGTACTGTCTGATACAAAAGATGTACGGTCAAATTCCAAACCAGACACCATCAGACATACATTCAACATAGCTTCTGGAAATACTAAATATCAAGAAGGGGAGCTGGAACACATATAAATGTTCAGTAGATACTATGCCAACTAACCCCTTTGACTCCAGGTGTTTACTTGGTTTCATATCTTCTTTGATTTGCCTGTATACCTTGGGGTTTCAGCTAGCATGACATTGTGTTTGAGTTTGTGATTGATTGTATTCTTGTTCATTATCTTTTACAGCTTTGCTTGTACTTGCTTGCCTATTATCTTTTCTTGTATTAAAATCCTTTAAATAAAGTGGTGTGTGGCATTTTTGATTCTCACTACTCTTAGAACCCACTGTAAAACACAAAGGCAGTAGGAATATTCCCATATATTTAGGCTTGCAAAAGTATTCGTGCCCCTTGAACTTTTTCACATTTTGTCACCTTACAACCACAAACTTTTGTATTTATGTATTTTATTGAGATTTTAAGTGATAGACCAACACAAAGTAGCAGATAATTGTGAAGTGGAACGAAAATGATACGTTTTTCTAAATTTTAATCAAATAAAAATCTAAAAAGTGTGATGTGCAAAAGTATTCAGCCCCCCTTTACCAATACTTTGTACAGCCACCTTTCGCTGCAATTACAGCTGCAGGTCTTTTGGGGTATGTCTCTACCAGCTTTGCACATATAGAGACTGAGATTTTTGCCCATTCTTCTTTGCAAAATAGCTCAAGCTCAGCCAGATTGGATGGAGAGCGTCTGTGAACAGCAATTTTCATGTCTTGCCACAGATGCTCAATGGAATTTAGGTCTGGACTTTGACTGAGCCATTCTAACACATGAATATTCTTTTATCTAAACCATTCCACTGTAGCTCTGGCTGTGTTTAGGGATCATTGTCTTGCTGGAAGGTGAATCTCCTTCCCAGTCTTATGTCTTTTGCAGCCTCCAACAGGTTTTCTTCCAGAATTGCCCTGTATTTAGTTCCATCCACATTCCCATTAACTCTGACCAGCTTCCATGTCGCTGCTGAAGAAAAGCCTCCCCACAGCATGATGCTGCCACCACCATGTTTCACAGTGGGTGTTCCATGGTGTGTTCAGGGTGATGAGTAGTGTTACTTTTCTGCCACACATAGCGCTTTGCATTTAGGTCAAAAAATTTAACTGACCAGAGCACCTTCTTCCATGTTTGCTGTGTCCCCTATACGGCTTGTGGCAAACGCCACTTATTAGGGCTTTCTTTCAACAATGGTTGTCTTCTTGTCACTCTTCCATAAAGCTACAGCTTTGTGGAGTGCATGACTTATAGTTATCCTGTGGATAGATTCTCACACCTGAGCTGTGGATTTCTGCAGCTCCTCCAGAGTGACCATGGGCCTCTTGGCTGCTTCTCTGACCAGTGCTTTCCTTACTCGATCTGTTAGTTTAGGTGGACGGCCATGCCTTGGTAGGTTTGCAGTTGTACAGTACTTTTTCCATTTTTGGATGATGAATTGAATAGTGCTCCTTGGGATGCTCAAAGCTTGGGATATGTTTTTATAACCTAACCCTACTTTAAACTTCTCCACAACTTTATCTCTGACCTGTCTGTGAGTTCCTTGGTCTTCATGATGCTGTTTGTTCACTAGTGTTCTCAACCACTCAGGCCTTCACAGAACAGGTGTATTTATACTGAGACTAAATTACACAAAGCTGGACTCTACTAAGTGACTTCTGAAGGCAATTGATTGCACTGGATTTTATTTAAGGGTATCAGACTACAGAGGGCTGAATACTTTGCACGTCACACTTTTCAGATTTTTATTTGATTAAAATTTTGAAAACTATGTATCATTTCTGTTCCACTTCACAATTATGTGCTACTTTGAGTTGGTCTATCACTTAAAATCTCAATACAACACATTTAAGTTTGTGGTTGTAAGGTGACAAAATGTAAAAAGTTCAGGTGGCATGAATACTTTTGCAAGCCACTGTATCAACAACAATGGTGATTGAATTCAGTGGGCGTTCTCTCACTTTATTTAGGCATTAGGGAATTTTCTACCTGGTGACAGGAGACGCTTTGATACCTTTGTAATCACTGTAGGGAACCACTGGGTAATGCTGCAGCCGTCGGTACATCTTGTATAACACACTCAAAGCACAAAATATAAAATCGAGAAAGTGAAGAAGCAGCCTTGGTATCTGGTTGCTCCTGGTAGATCCTCCATCCAGCAACTCCAACCTAGCCACTTCACTAGTGAACGGTCTAAAATGGAGTTGCTGGAGTCAGGAACTACCCGAAGCAACCCCATTCTAGATAATTCACTAGTGAGGTGACTAGATTGGATTTGCTAGGGGCAGGACCTGCTAGAACCAAGTCCAATCTAGACAGTTCATTACTGAAATGACTAGACTTGAGTTGCTTGCAGGAGCTGCCCCCAGGAAGTCCATTCTAGTCACCTCACTACAGGACAGGCTAGAGTGAAGTTTCTATAGGGAGGGTCTTAGGACAAAAAACACATTTGCAGGCACATATATATATATATATATTTGCATATAATTTATGGGTGCCATATATATGTATAAATATATATCTGTGTATTTATATCTTATTCTTGCGGCAAACATATTTGGCACCTTGCACACCAGATCATAAATATAAATCTGAGCAGGACAGGGATACCTCGGCCTGACATGTTTACAACAATTCGCGCCAGTTTCCTTGTGTGAGTTATAATGGAAATCTATGGCAGTCCCTAACTGGCGTAGATATCAATTCTTTTTTTATATAACTGTAATTTTTATTGAAGATTTTTACAAGTACAGAATGTAGTAAACAAAAAAAAAATGCTATAACACAGCAATCAATGCAGTAAAGAGTGTTGCAAAAAAGGAACCGAAGGAAGAGTACAAAGAGCAGAAATGAAGGGTGAGGTAAGGGGGTTACAGTCAAAGACCTTGCAGTATGCATCCCATGGGTCTCAAATTGCCTGGAAGCCCTCAACTGTGTTATTTAGGGATGCAGTCAGGAACTCTAAGCTACGAACATTCTTCATACAGGACAGGAGTTCAGTGCTTTGGGAGGGGGGGGGTCAACACTTCCAATGCTTGGCAATAACAGTCTTAGCAGTCGTACACAAGTAGAGTATATCTCAATTCTAACGTATGGGTGTACGTCTGATTTATGAAGTGGCTGGAGCCTCACTGTTTTATGTAGCTACTATAAGTAGGTCCTCCATACAGTAGTTCCATTCTAGCTGTCTCACTACTGACCTGACTAGAATGGAGTTGTTGTAGGTAGTTTGATTGATGGTCTCGGTGTATTCTGTAGTTATGATAAGTAGGTTCCCCCATACAACTCTGTTCCAGCTGTCTTACTGCTGAACTGACTAGAATGAAGTTGCTGTAGGTAGGTTCATGGACTCTGTGTATTCTGTAGTTGCCATAAGTAGGTCTTCTATACAGCAACTCTATTCTAGCTGTCTCACTACTGAACTGACTAGAATGGAGTTGCTGCAGGTTCATGGTGGGTAGGATAAGGTTCTTATTCTGGGGGAATTCATCTACCCTATACACCGTTTTTCTGACATAGAGGGATAATATTGTGGCACACATTTGGTGCAAGGTCCTTTGTTGCACCAGACATGCATCACAATCCCCAATCTGCGCCTTGCTTGCCAAAATGCGCAACTGTGGGCAGGCTATGGACGCTTTGGTCTAAGATTCATTATAACTCATGCCAGTTTTCTGATGCGAGTTATAGTGGAAATCTACACCGGTTCCTAACTGGCGGAATTTCAATTCTGGCGCATGGACATTGATTGATTTATGAAGAGGCAACAGTTGTACATGATTTACACTACATTTCTAAAGTTTTAGACCAGGTTCACATTTCTGCTATTTAGTCCATTGTCCTGATGAATCCTGATTCAAGGTACTAAAATGGATGGAGGCAGAGGGTACACATTCTGTCTGCATCAGTCATAATTGACTTTAATGTTAAAAACAAAACAGAAGCTTTCCTCCATCCTGTGCACAGAACCTAAGAGATGATATACCGTATGTGAGAACATAACCTAAGAGTTGATATACTGTATAGGTGGATAGTAACTACAAAGTACCAACTAACCACCCATACCAACATTAGGCTCAAATTCTTCGCGGTGGACGGACTAAGGCGCAAGTGTGAACCCACCCTTATCTGACCTTTTCAGTGCGCCTCCAAAAGCAACAACTGTGAATTCCTATTTTGCAAGTTTTTAGGCTGTCATGAGACCACTGGAGCCAGAAGTGATGTCAGACCTTAACCTCGTCAACTCAATTCTAATCATTACCCTCCCTTCTGCCCAATGTACCCTCCAAGATACAGTCCCATGTAAAAAAATTAAAACTTCAATCCCCTTTCTCAGATGCTCCATGATAGAGTTCCATGAAAAACTCATCCTTCTCCCTTCAAGTCCTATGTAAAAACATCACACTTCTTTTCACTGGCCTTTCCATAATGCAGTCATATGTAAAAATATAACTCCTCTCCAGTGGGCCTTCCATCACGCAGTCCCATGTAAAAAGCATCGCTCTCTCTCCTTTTTTTTCCCTTCCATCACAGTTCCGTGTAAACACATCACTCCTTTCATGTTTGACCCTTCCATCACACAGTCCCATGTAAAAAGCATCGCTCCTCTCCCCTTTGGCCCTTGCATCACACAGTCCCATGTAAAACCTTACCCTACTCACTCCATTCTAGTCTCTACCCTCCCTTCTGCCCCTCCAATTTACCATCCCATGTATAAAACCTCAATCCCCTCCCTCAGACTCTTCATGATACAGTCCCATGTCAAACTAATCCCTCTCCTTTCAACATACAGTCCTATGTAAAAAAATCAAAACAAAAACAAACCTCAATCCCCTACATCAGACCCTCCAAGATACCGAACCATGTAAAAAGCATCACTCCTCTCCTTTCAACATCCCCCGACATTCAATACCATGTAAAAGCATCATATCTCTTTTCACTGGCCCTTCCACCATGCGGTCCCATTTAAGACATCACTCCTTTTGCCCTTTTGTCACGCAGTCCCATGTAAAAGCATCACTCCTCTCGCCTTTGGCTCTTCCGTCACGCAGTCCCACACTATAATACCTCACGCTCTCTATTCACCAGCTACACTTGCTCTGCTCTCACTACCTCAATAGATAATAGACTCCGCCCCTTCCTGTGACATCATACCTACCAGCAGTAACTCCGGTCTAGACACTACCGTATCCGGTCTGTGGACCCGGGATCATACACGGTATATTATTGTGTGTGTATGTCTGGCAGGGACCGTGTGAATAGTGATATACGTAATGTAGCTACCAGAAGCAGGTGACTCACATCACATGACCGGGGCCTCAATGTGTGCTGGCACCCCTTGTGGCTGTTCTAAGATCACACTTACTGTTACCTTTAATAAATCTATTTGACATAGGAAAGTGCGTTTTGAGGCGTTTGTAAATTACCCATTTTTAGTATCATATGCACTTTATTGTTCTAGTAGACTGGCCTAAAACCTATAGCTCTCCAGCTGATGTTTAACTACAACTCCCAGCATGGCTGTCACCTGTTGTCATGCAATGATAACTGACACTAGGTGAATGTGTGAATAGAGTTATTTGGTAAAATGCTGTGACTGTAAAGCCACATTCGCACTGTGGTGCTGGTTTATGTTCTGCATGTATTCATGATGTATAGTGGCTTGTATCATGTGGCTCCTGTGAAGTTTGGACCAGGCCCCACCAACACCTGAAAACCCCTATGTGCGTGTATTGTACTGTATTGTTGTGTAACTATGTTGCAGAATCTTCACCATATTCACCACGTCTGAACATAACTTGTAATTTAATTCTCCTTCTAGACTGTGAAGTGACTTTTAGGAACATGTGACTCCGCTATCCAAATGAAGTTATGCCTCCTTTTATAAATATAATTTATACCCTCTTACACCTATCCCCCTACCACAACAATGGTGCACATTCTTACTGTGTTCTCCTTTATTTACTGGTAGCATACAGTAAGAAAGCAGAGGGATGAGTTTGACATGGGACTGTATCATGAAGGGTCTGAGGGAGGAGAATGAGATTTCTTACATGGGACAGACGGTAAGTTGGAGAGGGTAGAGACTAGAATGGAGTGAGTAGGATAAGGTTTTACATGGAACTGCGTGATGTAAGGGCCAAAGAGGGGAGGAGCGATGCATTTACATGGGGCTGCATGATGGAAGGGCCAAAGGGGAGAGGAATGATGCTTTTTCATGGAACTGTGTGACGAAAGGTGAGAGGGGCGATGCTTTTACATGGGCCTCTATAGAGTGCAGTGCCTAAATGCAATTCTACTTCTGTTCTAAAAGTGGGTGGTTCTTAAAAGTGGTTATGCCATGAGCGATATTTAGACCGCATGCACATGACTGATCGTGATCTGACGATGTGGGGCTGAGTTTGCAGCAAAATGCAGATGGATGACATCCGAGTGCATTCAGTTATGCATTCATATGTACGGGGGCTTCAGGTCCGTTCCGATGACACAGAGCAAGATAGGACTCTGCTCTGTTTTCATCGGAAAGGAACGGACCATTGGACACCCCCTCAAATGGCACACTTGGACATGTTGTGAAGCCTTTTCAATAGCATAGATGATAAATAATGGATTGTTGGTGGTGTGACCTGAGACCCCAACTGATCTCGAGAACGGGGGTAGGTGTGACTGGTGATGGATGGCAGTCCCATTCACTTCAGTGGGAGAGCTGGAGATAGCTGAGGTAAAACGGTCAGCTGTCTCCGGCACCATCATTGACTTCAAAGATCAACATTTCTTAATTTTTATGTGGCAAGAAGTCGTGGTTGCGGCACCCTGTGGGTTGCAGTGCGACTCCATTCACTAACATGAGTGAAAGAGTTGCAAGGCAACTCGGTGATCTTTGGTCGCATTATGTGAGTTGCAGGCAAAGTCGTCATGTAGCCCTAGCCTTAAAGGGCATGTCTAAATATATTCAGTCAGTTATACATATAGGCATTGATTTGGATTGTGATTTGAAATCAGAAGGCGAGAACCTAAGATTGTAGGTAGTGGCACTTACAGAGTAGCAGATAGGAGTTGAAGTTATACCTCGTTGCTCTGCAGGGCTATTACAGGAATGTTATACTTGCCATCTCTGAATTGTAAATCTGACTACTTTTGTAGCATAGATGCCTAATCCTTTGAAAAGTGTCTGGCTTATTTCCTTTTCTCTAGGAGCAAATTCCTCTTTTTCACCAATTTGGTATTTTTTTTTTTTTTTTGCATATTTCTATACTAGGTGTATTAACATCTTGGTTAAGCTGACCATGGACAGATTTTCTCTTCAGGTTTCATCTGTGGTTTCATGTCTGCTGAAAATTGACATTATGTTATATAATAGCAGCAGTGTTGCTAGGACAGCCTATAGAAGTGCTTGTGAGTAAGACTGTTGTGTTGCAGGATGAGTCTTCACAATTTATTTCCGAAATTAATTTAGCAATACACTCCTGATATACAAAGCTACACAGAAAGATGCAGAAAGCATTCCATTGTATAAGATGCAACAAACCTTTTCATGATTGCGTTTCTGTGCGCTGCTGAGAGCCCATCAGGGGTGTACTTCTTTACAGGAATAAAAACACCTATCCAAACACATAGATTATCTCCAAAATAGCGAAGATAAATTTCCTTGTTCAGTAGCAGAGAGAAGGATACCAGATCTCCAGAATTAAAATCACTCACTGGATGTTTTTGTGGCATTTTCCCTCAATTTATAACGTGAAGCATCTTCCCCAGTGTGTAGTTGTCCTGGTGCAGTAACGCCTTAAAAACACCCTAATCCGTACAAGGTATTTACTGTATGTTCATTTTAAATCATGGAGTTTACAAGGGGGAAGAAGGTTTAAAGAAGAGCTGTCACCAAGTACAATACTAAATTTGACATTTATGTTTTTAAATCCGTCCACCAGTTCAAAAGCTACTGTGCCAGAGAAATACAAGGCTCCAAAAAAACCACCAAATTTTTCAGGGGCACAGCAAGAATTAAATGATGGATGACATTTAGCATTGTGTACTTGATGAAAGTTCCTCTTTAAGTTCAGTTTATACTGTTTGTATTTAGTGGAACTTTTCTCCAGTATGTTGTGTATGTTATATAATAATTTCTGTGCGTGGAAAATTTTTCAGTATATTAAAAAAGTGTCTAAATTCATCATAGGAAATGCCTGAAATGTACACCCTGTATGCCCCATCTGGGGAAGAATCTCCAAGAGTTCCGGATTATTGGCTTTACAGATGTCTGCGGAGATTCAGCGGCTTTGCGGCACATATTCTTGCACTTGGTTTCACTATCTTCTTAGTGATTCTCTCTCGGCCTGGAACTAGTGAGTACAAATTTTAATTGGTTAAACACAGTACTACCGTACTTGTATATATACTTTACTGTACTTTAAAGTACAATATATATATATATATATATATATATATATATATATATATATATATATATATATATTTTATGCCTTTTGGTTATGGTCTATCACAGCACCAAAACACTCATTGCAATGTGAAGGGTGAAATCCACAGCAAAAACGGTATACTGGGTCAACCTTCAGAAGAATAATCCTACTGTGTGCAGGTACTCTTAGGCTGGGGATACACAGGGCATACTCAAAGTAGGTTAACTGTTAAACAAATGTTATCCACAAAGTGGGGTAGATTTATTAAGATTTTGTATATCAGTCTTTAAAAGGTCCCCAACAGGCAGTAGCAGGGCACAGCTGATTTATGAGAAGGCCCTGGCCTCTTTATAAATTAGGTGCACACCTGTGCTCCAGAATGGAGATTTCCATTATAACGCACACCAGAAAATTGGCATGGATTATAACAAGTATGTCGGCCCGCCCCACTCCAACCACATTTACACGAGGTGGCAAGTGAGGTGCAGAACTGGAGTTTTTATGCACATTTGGTGCAAGAAAGGACCTTGATAACAAGGTATGTGTACCAAAGCTATAGAATAGATTCCACAGAGAAATAATTTATAGTGCACTTAAAAATTAACTTTTATTAATGACCGCTAAAAGTACAGTACAGACCAAAAGTTTGGACACACCTTCTCATTCCAAGAGTTTTCTGTATTTTCATGACTATAAAAATTGTAGATTCACACTGAAGGCATCAAAACTATGATGATGGTCCCACTAAATCCGGTTTGCATTTAGTTGGACCATCATTTATTTTTCAACAGGACAATGACCCCAAACACACCTCCAGACTGTGTAAGGGCTATTTGATCAAGAAGGAGAGTGATGGGGTGCTATGCCAGATGACCTGGCCTCCACAGTCACCAGACCTGAACCCAATCGAGATGGTTTGGGGTTAGCTGGACCGCAGAGTGAAGGCAAAAGGGCCAACAAGTGCTAAGCATCTCTGGGAACCTCTTCAAGACTGTTGGAAGACCATTTCAGGTGACTACCTCTTGAAGCTCATCAAGAGAATGCCAAGAATGTGCAAAGCAGTAATCAAAGCAAAAGGTGGCTACTTTGAAGAACCTAGAATATAAGACATATTTTCAGTTGTTTCACACTTTTTTGTTAAGTATATAATTCCACATCTGTTAATTCATAGTTTTGCTGCCTTCAGTGTGAATCTAGAGGTACTGCGATGTAGATGGGGCCATAAATAGAATAAAGGTAGCCACCCCCAACAGAAGGGAAATAATATGGTGTAAACCTATGTCTCTTCACAACAGTCCCTAAATCCTAAATTGGAAATCCCAGTATCTTAATGCCAATTCACAGGAGGGGGAAGATGAAGGAGACATACATAAAAGGTTTAAAACACACACACACATACATAACCACTGGCTAGAGATCAGTAAAAGACCGACCAGTATGTCTAACTAGCCACTAACTAGGGACCTTACATTACACTCCCGCAATTGGCTACCTAATAACACATACAAACATCATAGACGATACAAAAGGCGTAATTGCCCTCACTCCTGGCCTGTCTGACGCATTTCTGCTGAAATACACCAGCTCATCAGAGGCATATGCATAAGGGCAAAGCAGGGTGCACAGTAGATATGTGCAGTCTGCCTCTAAAATTAAGAGCGTCTAATATATAGCCCGGCTGGCCGTGATGAATGACCGCAAACGCCGGCACGCACAGCCTAGCTTGATATATTTTAAGCCACATCCCTTACAATCCGCGTCATCGTGGGTGCGCCCAATCACATGACGCCATTACCCAGATGATCCAGACAACGCTACTGGTGAGGAACGCCCATTGAAGGTGTTCCCCAAGAACGTAGGAGACGCATACTAGAGTCCATAGTAACACCCGGACCCTAACATCGCGGTAAGTATAGAAGTCGGGGCACAGAGATATAATAAACCAAAAGAGGTACCGAGCGGCACTCACGAAATACAAACATGGCAATATCCACACAGGGACATACAGTGCTTTTCGAAAGTATTCGGCCCCCTTGAACTTTTCAATTTTTTGCCACATTTCAGGCTTCAAACATAAGGATATAAAATTTTAAATTTTTGGTGAAGAATCAACAAGTGGGACACAATTGTGAAGTGGAACGAAATTTATTGGTTATTTTAAACTTTTGTAAAAAATAAAAAACTGAAAAGTGGGGCGTGCAATATTATTCGGCCCCTTTACTTTCAGTGCAGCAAACTCACTCCAGAAGTTCAGTGAGGATCTCTGAATGATCCAATGTTGTCCTAAATGACTGATGATGATAAATATAATCCACCTGTGAGTAATCAAGTCTCCGTATAAATGCACCTGCTTTGTGATAGTCTCAGGGTTCTGTTTAAAGCGCAGAGAGCATCATGAAGACCAAGGAACACACCAGGCAGGCCCGTGATACTGTTGTGGAGAAGTTTAAAGCCGGATTTGGATACAAAAAGATTTCCCAAACTTTAAACATCCCAAGGAGCACTGTGCAAGCAATCATATTGAAATGGAAGGAGTATCAGACCACTGCAAATCTACCAAGACCCGTCCGTCCCTCTAAACTTTCATCTCAAACAAGGAGAAGACTGATCAGAGATGCAGCCCAGAGGCCCATGATCACTCTGGATGACCTGCAGAGATCTACAGCTGAGGTGGGAGAGTCTGTCCATAGGACAACAATCAGTCGTACACTGCACAAATCTGGCCTTTATGGAAGAGTGGCAAGAAGAAAGCCATTTCTCAAAGATATCCATAAAAAGTCTTGTTTAAAGTTTGCCACAAGCCACCTGGGAGACACACCAAACGTGGAAGAAGGTGCTCTGGTCAGATGAAACCAAAATCGAACTTTTTGGCCACAATGCAAAATGATATGTTTGGCGAAAAAGCAACACAGCTCATCACCCTGAACACACCATCCCCACTGTCAAACATGGTGGTGGCGGCATCATGGTTTGGGCCTGCTTTTCTTCAGCAGGGACAGGGAAGATGGTTAAAATTGATGGGAAGATGGATTGAGCCAAATACAGGACCATTCTGGAAGAAAACCTGTTGGAGTCTGCAAAAGACCGGAGACTGGGACGGAGATTTATCTTCCAACAAGACAATGATCCCAAACAAAGCAAAATCTACAATGGAAAGGTTCACAAATAAACGTATCCAGGTGTTAGAATGGCCAAGTCAAAGTCCAGACCTGAATCCAATCGAGAATCTGTGGAAAGAGCTGAAAACTGCTGTTCACAAACGCTCTCCATCCAACCTCACTGAGCTCCAGCTGTTTTTCAAGGAAGAATGGGCAAGAATTTCAGTCTCTCGATGTGCAAAACTGATAGAGACATACCCCAAGCGACTTGCAGCTGTAATCGCAACAAAAGGTGGCGCTACAAAGTATTAACTTAAGGGGCCGAATAATTTGGCACGCCCCACTTTTCAGTTTTTTATTTTTTACAAAAGTTTAAAATATCTTCGTTCCACTTCATGATTGTGTCCCACTTGTTGATTCTTCACCAAAAAATTTAAATTTTATATCCTTATGTTTGAAGCCTGAAATGTGGCAAAAAGTTGAAAAGGGGGGGCCGAATACTTTCACAAGGCACTGTAGATGTTTCTGCACCAGGCAGATCAGTTGTGAGATTTCTGCTACAGAAATCTAGCAGCAGACCTGTTCCATGTGTCCAAGGTCTTCGGGTATGTTCACATGGCAATTCTTCAAGTGTATTTTTGTGTGTAATACACTCTTATTATGTGCCAAAATTTGCTTAATCTTGTTTGCCATTTGTGTATTTAGCAGGCATTTATATGACTAAAAATGCTGCTATGTAATAGGAATACATAAAAGCTCCTGAACTTTAGACCCTGACTTTTCTTGAAATCAGCTATACATATTTCATCTAGTAAAATATATGTACCACACATTGGGGGAAATTTACTAATCAAAATATGCCAGAGTTCTGGCATAATTTGCACCAAAAAACTGTTTAACATGCAGTGTGCCACATTTATCAAGTGTTTTAGAGACTTTTAGGCACTTTTCCAGCTTGTGCAGAGTATGCCCTAAGTTGCGACTCCGTACACCAAAAAAGCGGCAAAAATTTTTTAAGCCAGCTAATAAGTATTATAACATTAGACTAAACAGTCTAACAATATTCCAGATTTTTTTTAAACAGCAACAGAAAGACTTCAATGAGACATTGGAATGTAAACAATACCAGCCGTGCTGTCTCTGTAGCTGATTTGCAGGGGTCCTTGGTGTCATACTTAAACTACATAAGTTTAAGGATTACACTATTCTTCTTACAAAAATATATTTTCATCAAAAAGAAGGAACGCAAACAAATAAACTTTTTTTTCTCAACTTTTATTACTCTGCACAGGTCTCTTCTCATGGCATCCTGTATTCATGACTGTTTCTGTAAGTATATTAAAATGCTACAAGTTGTGTATTATTCTTTTCCATCCTCAACTCCCTAATGCTTTTCAACTTCATATTTTTGTGAAGTCAGCAATTTGTTACATACATCTAAGAGATCTGGTTGATAACCAACATGGTGACCATTACAGTTTCCTTCAAGCTTTCTTGTATTTGATTAGTACCACCATTTTTTAAACCTTAGACTGCTTTGTATTAGATTTCTGGATTTTTAATTTTTAAAAACTGACAAAAAATATTTTTAGCCCCAAATACATTCATCAAATAATAAAAAAAATAAAAATCCCAAAGATGTCCATAGCCTTTAAACAATGAGCCAGATTTGGGACAAAAACTAAAATATAACTTTTAATATTCTGCATTAAAAGACTCAAGCCCTTCGCCATAACAGAAAATATATAAAAACAAGAGTGAGTGTATATATCCTTCACACTCTGCGGGCGACAAAACACCTCTGAGTTATCCCCTTAATTAGAGCATATATTTAGCATATGTGTTCAACTCGTCGCTAGGCGGAATTGATATAACAGTTGACAGGCTGTGTGTCCTCCATTCGGGCTTTACAACATAGCCTGACTCTCTGTCCAGTCATCAGCGGGGCCTTAGTGTCCTTATTACCATAACAATATGCCCATCTCCTTGGCGTACGTAATCATATGGCGCCTCCCCTTGCATCAGCTGGAGGGGGGTGTTGTCTGTGAAGATAGTCCTGGAGGAGGGGTTTATCTTGGGTCGGTCCTATATAAGCTCGGGCCATGACCACATTGTGCGCCAGCGCCCGTGAAGTACCGGAGTCCACCATCAGGACTCCAGGAACTGCAGTTTTTACTGCAATATCTCTTTTGTTTCATTTGTTGCTCATTTGTTTATCTGTTGATCCCTCTCCTGATGAAACACGTTGAGAGACACAACAAACGCTGCTAGACTGACATATTACTAGAGGAGACACTGCTGATCACTATATCGATCCACATATATGTCAGAAAGCCATTATCTTCTGGAAATCTCTTGGTGTGATTGTACTCCACGAGACCCTTCTGAGCTAACCCACCACTGGGGCTAGATCGACTGTATTTATTCGAGCATTTGATTTATATTACACGCTATGTTGGGAACAATATCACCTTGTAATAAATATCTAAGGCAGACCAATGCAATCAGGGTCTAACATCCCTCATACGTGTTTTTTGAGTTTTCCCAAATTAATCTCTAATTAAGGGGATAACTCAGAGGTGTTTTGTCACCCACAGAGTGTGAAGAATATATACGCTCACTCTTGTTTTTATATATTTTCTGTTACAGCTAAGGGCTTGAGTCTGTGAATCAATGATCCAGATTTGTACAGGTTCAGATGATCAAGTCAACACCAGGGAAAGAAGTGATCTCAGTGACTTGCAGTAATTGTTGTTGCCACATTGACTGTTTTCAGTAGCTCAGAATTGATAATTCGTGAGGTGTGAGCTGGCAGGAATAAACTTCCTGGTCAAATAACCCTCTGATGCTTCATTCAATAGTCACTGAAGCATCGGACTGGTTAGTTGGGGAGGAGGGAGCCCCCTCTGAGCAGTTGCTGTGATAGCTTGAACCTAAACACCCATAATTGGTATTGCTGCATTCAAAAACGTATAATGTCAATTATTCACTATGGGGAACAGTGCAGCAGAAAAAAAAATTGCAATTCCCGAAATGCTGTTTTTTTTGGTCATCTTGTTGCCCCCCCCCCCCCCCAAAAAAAAAAAATATATATAGATTTTTTTTTTTTTTTTAAGCAACAGTAACTGTATTGAGGATACATGCAAAGGATATACAGGAACATGAGTTCTAACATCAGGGTATGCAAAAAGGAAAAAAAAAGCGAGGGGGGAAGGGGGCCACGCAGGGCCAAGGTGTTACGATCAGGGGACCTAAGCAGTAACAGTTAACACAAGAACAAATAGCATTAAACTATATATGAAATATCCTGCAATAGAAAGCAAGCAGAGAAATGGGAAGTTTAAATAAACAACAAACATATAATAGACCGTACTCACAACCTGCAGCAGGGAATTCAAACCAGCAAAGACTGTGAGGCAATCACAGACAACCTCTCTGAGAGATTTGCAGAGAACCATACCCAAAAACAGCTAGCAGACCAAAATCATGTGTGAACAGACTCCTATGTACAGAAAATACTAAAGGACACTTCTGGCCATATTTTCTCCCTAAAATGGCATCAGAAGGAATGGACGCTAACTGAGGCTAGATAGGAAAGACTAGTAGAGAGAAATACTAACATTAAAAAGAAACCCTGCCTGTTCACACTTCAAAAACACAGTGAGAAGCCTAGAATCTAATATTCTTGCTACTCACGGTTCACATGCAACAAATAACTACTGGAACTGGTTACTAGATCCAAGGTTTCAGGAAGCAGTGAGACTGAATCAGGCTGATCGCTGAATAGAAGATGACCCGCTCAGAGTCCAGACAAGACTGAGCTAAAAAGCTAACCAAACAAAATGATCCCCCAGAAAATCACATGACACCAAGAAACCAGGAAAAGGAAAAACCCGTAAAACAAAAGCCAACAGAAACAAAACACGGAACCATAACAGTACCCCCCCCCCATCCTGAAAAAAGGGGTCACCGAACCCTTCCTTGTGCACCAGGCTTGGAAGGAAATCTTTGGAAAAACTCTGCAACAAGTCTATCTGCATGAATATCAGAAGCAGAAACCCAAGAATTATCTTCAGAGCCATAACCCTTCCATTTAACAAGAAACTGTAACCTCCATCTAGAAAACCTGGAATCAATAATCTTTTCAACTTCATACTCTAAATCACCATCCACTAAAACAGACTCAGGAGGCGCAGGCGAAGGAACTACTGGTGGAACAAACTTCTTCAACAAGGATTTATGAAAAACATCATGGATCTTAAAGCTACTAGGTAACTTCAGACGGAAGGAAACAGGATTAATAACTTGGACAATCTCATATGGACCAATAAACCTGGGTTTAAACTTGGGAGAAGGAACTCTCATCAGGATGTTCTTAGATGAGAGCCACACCTTGTCACCAAGCCTAAAGATCTCACCAACCGAACGTTTGCAGTTGGCAGAGACCTGAGCAAAATTTTGAGCCTTTTCCCAATTAACTAGTACCTGGTCCCAAATATTCCTCATCCTGTTATTCAAAAACTCCACATCAGGTCAATCAGAAGACTGTGTCTGAGCAGAAATAAATCTAGGATGGAACCCCTGAGTACAGAAAAAAGGAGAAACCAAAGTTGCTGAGCTTGCCCTGTTATTAATAGCAAACTCAGCAAGAGGTAAAAATGAAACCCAATCATTCTGATCAGATGAAACAAAACACCGCAGATAAGACTCAAGAGTCCGATTAGACCTCTCAGTCTGTCCGTTAGTCTCAGGGTGAAAGGCTGAAGAAATCGACAAGGAAATCCCCAATTTAGAACAAAAAGCCCTCCAAAAATGAGAAACAAACTGCACACTTCTATCAGAAACTATATTTTCAGAAATTCCATGCAGACGGACAATATTTTCAAAAAACAAAGGCACCAATTCTTTAGCAGAGGGAGATTTAGAAAGAGGAACAAAATGAACCATCTTAGAAAATCTATCACAAATTACCGAAATGACAGTTTTACCTTGTGAAGATGGCAACTCAGAAATAAAATCCATTGAGATGTGTGTCCACGGCCTAACAGGTAAGCTTAAAGGTGTTAGTAACCCCGCTGCCCGCATACACAACGACTTAGACCTGGCACACACATCACACGACTGAACAAACTGTTGTACATGAAAAGACAAAGAAGGCCACCAAAACAAACAAACAAACCCTAGTGCAAAAAATACCAGGATGGCCAGACAAGGTAGAACCATGAATTTCTGTCATAACTTGAACTCGTAATTCCAAAGGAACAAACAACTTGTCGCCAGAACAAGCATTAGTTCGCAAATCTTGCCTCCTCTGAAATAAGGCTTTCAAATCTGGGGAAATAGCAGAAATTATTAACCCCTTAGCCAAATTATTCACAGGCTCATTTATATCCTGTTGGTGAGCAGAAAAACTTCGAGACAAGGCATCCACCTTAACATTCTTAGTACCAGGAATATAGGAAACTACAAAATTAAACCTAGTGAAAAATAATGCCCACCGAGCCTGTCTAGGGTTAAGGTGTTTAGCCAATTCCAGAAACACAAGATTTTTATGATCAGTGAGGACCAGAATTACATGACGTGCTACTTCTAATCAATGTCTCCACTCTTCATGTAAGCAATTCACGATTCCCCACATCATAATTCCTCTCAGTCTGAGAAAACTTCAGAGAGAAATAAGCATATGGTTTAACTCTAGAAGAGGACGGATCTTTTTGCGATAAAACAGTGCCTACACCATCCTCAGAGACATCCACTTCAACCAAAAAAGGCAGGGAAGAATCCGGCTGCCTCAAAACAGGGGCCGAAGTAAACAAATCCTTTAGTTTTTCAAAAGCATCAACTGCCTCCTGTGACCAGTTGACAACATCAGCCCCCCTTTTAGTCATATCAGTAAGTGGTTTCACCATCACAGAAAATCCTTTTATAAACTTCCTATAAAAATTGGCAAAGCCCAAAAACCTTTGTAGAGCTTTTAAGGAACTAGGTTGTACCCAATTACGAATAGCTAGTACTTTACCAGGATCCATCTTGATTTCAGAAGAAGACAGGATATAACCCAAAAAAGAAACTTCCCTTACTCCAAAGAAACACTTAGATCCTTTGACAAATAAACTATTTTCTCATAACACCTGAAACACAGATCGTACCTGTTCCAAAAATCAAAATATCGTCAAGATAGACCACAACAAATCTCCCAATAAACTGTCCCAGAATGTCATTCATGAATGATTGGAAAACTGCAGAAGCATTACTTAAACCAAAGGGCATAACCAAGTACTCAAAATGTTCCTCTGGGGTATTAAAAGCGGTTTTCCACTCATCTCCATGTTTAATACGAATCAAATTATAAGCCCCCCTAAGATCAAGTTTAGAAAACCACACAGCACCACGTACTTGTGAAAACAAGTTTAGCTCCCGGAATCAAGTTCACAGCACAATCACAGTCTCTGTGTGGGGGCAAAACTTACTTACTCTACTCCATCAACAGAAACAACACAAACAGGAGTAGACACAGGGCTACATTCACAACCCCAACTAAGCACCCTTCCTGAGCGTCTAAAATCTGGCAACTGTTTTTCTGGCACTATATAGGACTTCACCCAGAAATATCCCGTTGGTGGTGGAAGGATATTGCTCTAGTCTAGAAAGAGTAAACAAGTTTTTGGTGCACTACCACATCTACGTTATATAGAAACTTCATCACCTGTTGCTTGCCAAAAACCTCTCAGAATGGGGCAAATAAGGTAGAAGAACGTCCCACGAAACTGCCCCATACTTAGTGCATAGATCTTTAAAATCTGATTAGAGTCAGACTGACTCTAATTGTAGACTATATTGTGTGTGTGTGTGTATGTGAATATATATATATGGTTGAAACCAGAAGTTTACATACCATACAGTGCTGGCCAAAAGTATTGGCACCCCTGCAATTCTGTCAGATAATACTCAATTTCTTCCAGAAAATGATTGCAATCACAAATGCTTTGGTAATAATATCTTCATTTATTTTGCTTGCAATGAAAAAACACAAAAGAGAATGGAAAAAAAAAAGTCAAATCATTGATCATTTTACACAAAACTCCAAAAATGGGCTGGACAAAAGTATTGGCACCCTCAGCCTAATACTTGGTAGCACAACCTTTAGACAAAATAACTGCGAACAACCGCTTCCGGTAACCATCAATGAGTTTCTTACAATGCTCTGCTGGAATTTTAGACCATTCTTCTTTGGCAAATTTCTCCAGGTCCCTGAGATTTGAAGGGTGCCTTCTCCAAACTGCCATTTTGAGATCTCTCCACAGGTGTTCTATGGGATTCAGGTCTGGACTCATTGCTGGCCACTTTAGAAGTCTCCAGTGCTTTCTCTCAAACCATTTTCTAGTGCTTTTTGAAGTGTGTTTTGGGTCATTGTCCTGCTGGAAGACCCATGACCTCTGAGGGAGACCCAGCTTTCTCACACTGGGCCCTACATTATGCTGCAAAATTTGTTGGTAGTCTTCAGACTTCATAATGCCATGCACACGGTCAAGCAGTCCAGTGCCAGAGGCAGCAAAGCAACCCCAAAACATCAGGGAACCTCCGCCATGTTTGGCTGTAGGGACCGTGTTCTTTTCTTTGAAGGCCTCTTTTTTTTTCCTGTAAACTCTATGTTGATGCCTTTTCCCAAAAAGCTCTACTTTTGTCTCATCTGACCAGAGAACATTCTTCCAAAAAGTTTTTGGCTTTCTCATGTAAGTTTTGGCAAACTCCAGCCTGGCTTTTTTATGTCTCTGGGTCAGAAGTGGGGTCTTCCTGGGTATCCTACCATAGAGTCCCTTTTCATTCAGACGCCGACGGATAGTACGGGTTGACACTGTTGTACCCTCGGACTGCAGGGCAGCTAGAACTTGTTTGGATGTTAGTCGAGGTTCTTTAGCCACCATCCGCACAATCTTTCGTTGAAATCTCTCGTCAATTTTTCTTTTTCCGTCCACATATAGGGAGGTTAGCCACAGTGCCATGGGCTTTAAACTTCTTGATGACACTGCGCACGGTAGACACAGGAACATTCAGGTCTTTGGAGATGGACTTGTAGCCTTGAGATTGCTCATGCTTCCTCACAATTTTGCTTCTCAAGTCCTCAGACAGTTATTTGGTCTTCTTTCTTTTCTCCATGCTCAATGTGGTACACACAAGGACACAAGACAGAGGTTGAGTCAACTTTAATCCATTTCAACTGGCTGCAAGTGTGATTTAGTTATTGCCACCACCTGTTATGTGCCACAGGTAAGTAACAGGTGTTGTCAATTACACAAATTAGAGAAGCATCACATGATTTTTCAAAGGGTGCCAATACTTTTGTCCACCCCCTTTTTTATGTTTGTTGTGGAATTATATCCAATTTGGCTTTTTGACAATTCTTTTTGTGGTTTTCCATTGACGACAAATTAAATGAAGATATTATTACCAAAACATTTGTGATTGCAATCATTTTCTGGAAGAAATTGAGTATTATCTGACAGAATTGCAGGGGTGCCAATACTTTTGGCCAGCACTGTATATAAAAAGACACATATGCATGTTTTTCTCACTATCTGACATGAAATCAGAATAAACCTTTCTCATTTTTAGATCAATTAGGATTACCAAAATTATTTATATTTGCCAATTGCCAGAATAATGAGAGAATTTTTTAAGGCATTTTTATTACTTTCTGCAAAGTCAAAAGTTTACATACATTTCATTAGTAATAATAATAATAACTTTATATAATGCCAACATATAACGTAGCACTTTACAAATCAGAGGACACATGAACAGACAATATTTCTTTGTCACATTGTAATGTCTCATAAACATATCAAACAATAGGAGTGAGGGCCCTGCTTGCAAGAGCTTACATTCTATTAGGAGATAGGGGGGCACAAGAGGTCAGAGGGCTTGTTTGCTACAATGGTCCAGCCATCTTTTAATAGAAAAGGTTATGTAACTGAAGCTGTATGAACCCGTCACCCGCCTGTATCTGTGAATAAACATATACTAAGTGCAAGGAGTGCAGTGTAACTTCTAGATGGAGAGGACAGGATCTGAGGAACAGCGGAGGAAGGATAAAAGGTGTTATTGTTCTGCACCTCCGCACACTACACTGTGATCAGGTCACGTGATAAGCCTGACCATACAGATGTGATTTTAGGGCAGTTTTGAAGCTGCTGTAGTTGGGGCTTAATCGGTTTGTCTTGGGTAAAGCATTCCAGAGCACCAGTGCAGCTCGAGAAAAGTCTTGGAGACGGGAGTGGGATGATCGGATAACAAGGGATGCAAGTCTAAGTTCATTGGCAGAATGGAGAGGATGGTTAGGGCGGTAGACAGTGTTGAGAGAGGAGATATAGGAGGCGCAGCGCTATGGATGGATTTGTGGATCAGTGTGATAATTTTATATTCTGTGATGGATGGGCGACCAATACAGCGACTGACACAAGGTCGATGCGTCTGTGTACCGGTTTGACAGAAAGATAAGTCTGGAAGCTACATTTAGGACAGATTGTAGTGGGGAGAGTTTAGTAAGAGGAAGCCCAATTAGAAGAGAATTGCAATAGGGAAGATGAGAGAAAATCAGAGCGACAATGAGGGTTTTTGATGTTTCCACGGTGAGAAAAGGGCGAATTCTAGAGATGTTTTTAAGTTGCAGGTGGTAAGAGCGTGCAAGTGTCTGAATATGTGGGGTAAAGGTGAGATCTGAATCAAATACAACCCCCAGACAGCGGGCATGCCGCCTCGGAGTAATAGTAAGGCCAGACAAAAATGGAGATATCAGGGTTAGGTCGGTTAGTGGATTGAGGGAACATAAGAAGTTCAGTTTTTGAAAGATTCAATTTCAGATAAAGATAATACATGATGTTAGAGACAGCAGAGAGACAGTCACTGGTGTTCTGTAGTAATGCAGGGATGATGTCACGGGATGAGGTACAGTATATAGTTGGGTATCATCTGCATAAAGATGGTATTGAAAGCCAAATTTGCGAATGGTTTGTCCAGCTGGGACTGTGTACAGAGAGAAGAGGAGGGGTCCTAGGACTGAGCCTTGAGGAACCCCAACCGCAGGGGGCAGAGGAGAAGAAATAGCACCAGCGAATGATACACTAAATGAGCGGTCAGGGAGATAGGAAGAAAACCAAGAGAGAGCGGTATCCCTGAAGCCGATATAATGGAGCATAATGAGGAGGAGTTTGTGGTCTACAGTGGCAAATGCTGCTGAGAGATCCAGAAGAATAAGTAGTGAATAGTTCCCTTTAGATTTAGCCATCAAGCAGAGAGATAGCGGATTAGGCGGGAGTAGACCAAGCGTTCCAGGAGTTTAGAGATGAAGGGGAGGTTAGAGACAGGTCGGTCGTTAACAGCTCAGGATGGGTCAAGGGAGGGTTTTTTTCAGTAGTGGAGTTATGACAGCATGTTTGAAGGAGGAGGGAAAGATTCCAGAAGAAAGAGAGAGGTTAAAAATTTTAGTAAGGTCGAGCGTGGCTTGGGACTCGATGAGGTAGGACACGCTTTTGTCGAGCTCCTGCCCTGCCTGCACAAGCGTGGGACCGCTTGCTTCTTCTCCTGCTTCCATGGGCAATAAACTACTCAAGACAGCCTCCACTAGTGACCCTGTGGCTACTGACCGGTCTGGGCAACCTACCTTGACCACGTTCCTCCGTCCAGCTCCTACTTCATCCAGGGCCTCCGCGAGGCAGCGGCCATCTTCCCGAGCCGCGCTGTCCGTCTCCATCGTAATGGTTGCGGTGGCTCCTTTAACTTCCCGGCGAGGAACCCCCGCTCCTGCATCCCTTCGACCTCCTGTCCCCCTCACTCAAGAGACACCGCTGCAAAAGAACTCTCCCCCAGGGATGTCTTCTGTCTCTCCTCCACTACGAGTGTCAGGAAGGTAGAGCGCTAGTCCCGCAGCGCTGACAGCCCCCCTGCAGCCTGGAAGTGTCTCACCCTCCTCAGGCCTCTCTGCACTGCCTGGAGAACATTCTCCTCACCAGCAGGATGCTGTGCCTGCTTCTACTCCCCAGATGCTCTCCCAGAGCCTTTTACTGCCTCCCTGCAATAGGGGTGAACCCTCTGCCGTACCACAGCCTCTGCAGCTACTGACCCCTGCACCTGGGCAACCATCTCCACCTCGTTCCTTGAGTGGGGACGTGGACTTAGGGGCAACTACATCGTTGTCTACATATGCGGTCAACACGCAGCATTCTCCTCCTCATCCGGTCTTGCTGCCCCGTGCTTTACCCCTGATGTCCCGATGGCCTCCTTAGCCCCACCACCGTGGCTGCAATATTTGTCATCTAGAGAGGACTTTAGCTCCCTAGTTGCTGAAGTCACTGCGACCTGTCGTGCAGAAATACACTTAGAAATCTCAGTCTTGCGACAGGACCTCCAGCATATTGCAAACCGAGTTGACTCTCTTGAAGATGACCACGACCAGACTTGTTCCTATGTCTCCCAACTCCAGGACACCGTGCTCTCTCAATGCCACATGGTCAATGATATGCAGTGCCACCTGGAAGATCTAGACAACCGTGGCAAGCGCAACAAAATTAGAGTCAAAGGCCTGCCAGAGGCTACCCAAGAGGAGGACTTGCATGTCACCTTGGAGGCGATCTTTAATTCAATTTTACAGAAACCCCCCGTCTCACAAGATCAAGCTGGACAGAGCGCACAGACCTCTGTGCCCTAGGGGTTCTGGCCCCACTCCACGTGATGTAATTTGCTGCGTACATGATTTTGCTGTGAAAGAGACTATCCTCACTAAAGCCCGACGTCTCAAAGACATTGACTTTGATGGAGCTAAGATACAGCTCTACCAGGATCTTTCCTGGATTACGTTGCAGAAGAGGAGACACCTGCAGCCCCTGCTTCAACTTCTCCGTGATAAACAAATTCTGTATCGCTGGGTGTTTCCTTTCGCCTTGACGGCCAGACATAACGGACGTTCTGCTACCCTCCGGATTTATGATGACTTAAAGCCGTTATGTTCTACAGTACCTTGGATATTCCTCCTCCTGAGCTATCGGACTGGGAACTGATTGCCCCACCGCCATCGCCTTCCCAGGTTTGGACAGTCCAGAAGTCAAAGAGACGACAGCTGCCTTCTCCCGATGCCTCTTCCAGGAGACTGAGGGTGGATCCGCCTCCTCACTGACTGCTACATCCTTTTTTCCAAGTCTGGCGAGCACCAGACTGGCCTTCTCTTTCACAGGTTTTTCTTTTCTGCCTGTGGACCCTGATTCCACTACGACTGTTATTTTACGCCCAGCTGCTATTTTCTTTTTTTTGTCCCACCACCATTTAGCTTCTCACTTATAGCTTTTTTTTTTTTTTTTTTTTTTTCTTTCTTTTCTTTCTCTGCAGGCAGGGCGGGTTAGATCCCTCCCATCTACCTAGGGGGCTATGTTTAGCTGTGGGCCCACTGGTTGGTCCCGCATGGTGTTACTGCTACTTTTGACTTGGACATTTCATTTTTGTCCCTGGTCGGGAGATTTAGTCCTAGCCAAGATGCATAGTTTATTTGTTTACTCTACTCTTGTATTGTTATTTGACTGTCTGTTATTTACTTCTGTTCTTTCCTCCACTGTTTTTCTCTCCAGATCCAGAGATCTCTTCTCCTCCGGGCCTATAGTGGTGCTGGTATATACAGCCTCCTTAGTCCTCCTTAGTCCTACCTCCTGTGGTTGTTGGGTCAGATCTGCTTCCTCATTTGCTGTCCTGCCAGTCCTGCCTTCCAATGGCTAAGTGTGTTTCGTTAAATGTCAAGGGTCTGGGCTCTAACATCAAACGACGCATGGTCCTGCGCGAGCTGCAGTCCCTCCGGGCGGATGTCGCTTTCCTTCAGGAAACGCATTACAACCATTCAGGTACATTCAGTTTTGCTAAACAGTACTACCCTACAGCTTACTTGGCTTTTCATAGTCGCCGTAAAGCTGGGGTGGCTATTTTGTTATCCCGTACCTGCCCCATTACGATAACTGCCTCCCATCTAGAACCCCAGGGAAGCTATATCTTTTTGGAGGGCCTTCTGAATGGACAACCCATTATTCTTTGTAACCTTTATGCTCCCAATACTTCTCAACTCTCTTTTCTCCGGGGGTGCCTGCGGCGCCTGTGGTATTTCACTGGCGCGTTCACTGTATTTTTCCGAGGATGCAGATAGATTGTCCCTCCGTGATGGCTCACTGCCTGCCTCTCAGCCTTGCCTCGCTAGGGAATTCCGTCGTCTGTTGCGGTCCCTGGCCCTTTATGACCTTTGGCGGGTCACCTATCCTACGGCACGCTCCTATACTTTCTTTTCTCACCCTCATAACACACATTCTAGAATAGACTACTTCTTTGGTAATGCTCTAACCCTCCGCCTACTTATTGATGCGGACATCAGCCCCATTTCATGGTCTGATCACGCACCGGTTACTGTTACGATTTCCTCTACTCCGATCCCTACTAGGCGGTCTCACTGGCGCTTAAATGAATCTTAGTTGCACATTGAGACCACACATAATGACTTGCGCACCCATCTACTAGATTATTTTAAGATCAATGGGACTTCAGTCTCATCTATCTCTATCCTTTGGGAAGCACACAAAGCAGTCATGTGCGGCCATTGTATTGCCCTCTCGACGCGACTTAAGAAGGATAGGAAAGCTAGGGAGGTGACTATGATAGCCAAGATAAGGTCCCTTACGGACCGCTTGGCAGCTAGTTCTTCCCTCTCCTTATGACGTCAGTTAGTTGCTGCTCGCGCTGATCTTAGGAACTTAGCTACTCACGCTACTCAGAGACTGCTCCTCTACACTAGGCAGCGGTATTATGAACGCGGTAATAAAGCCCACACCCTACTGGCTAAGATCCTCCGTGACCACCGAGTCTCCTCCACCCCTCATGCGGTTCGTCACTCCTCGGGCACTCTCCTCCACCATCCTGACGCCATTGCCTCTGCCTTCCAGGCTTACTATGCTAAATTATGTAATCTGTCTGCACAGGCCCCATCCGACCCCCCCCCCCCACTGCTCCCTCAGAACTGCGCCAGTATATCGACTCTTGCCCTCTCCCTGTCTTGCCTCCCTCACCCTTGGACTCTCCCAATGGTAAGGCCCCCGGCCCCGACGGTTTCACATACTTGTATTATAAGACCTTTCAGTCAGAGCTCCTGCCTCACCTTCCCAGCCTCTTTAACTCTTTCCTAGATGATTCCCCTATTCCTAACTCCATGCTACACTGCCACATTACTTTGATCCCCAAGCCAAATAGAGACTACCAGGAGTTCTCTAATTATCGTCCGATAGCCCTCCTGAACTCGGACCTTAAACTCTTTACAAAAATTTTAGAATAGGCTCAACGCTTGGCTCCCATCCTGCCCCATTAATCCACAAGGACCAGGTGGGTTTTGTCCTTTGCCTTCAGGGAAGAGACAACACCAGAAGGGCTATGGATTTGATAGAGGCGGCCAACCATACTGCTACACCTACCCTCCTCTTGAGTCTAGATGCTGAGAAGGCCTTTGATCGCTTACATTGGTCCTTTATGATGGCTACTCTGGAGAGGTTTGGCTTTTCAGGGGCCTTTCTCTTGGCGATCACTGCTTTTTACTCGTCCCCTTCGGCGGTGGTTAAGCTCCCTTGTGCTTCCTCCTTGTTGTTCCCCATTCGTAACGGCACTCGTCAGGGCTGTCCCCTTTCTCCCCTTATATTTGCCCTCTGCATTGAGCCCCTAGCTGCTAAGATTAGATCTAATTCCGATATTATGGGGGTCCAAGTGCGTGATAGGGATGTATTATTGACTCTAACTAATCCACACACCACCCTTCCAAACCTCTTGACTACACTAGGGGCTTATGCAAGGTTATTGGGTTACAAGGTGAACCCCTCAAAAACTGAGGCCCTCCCTCTTAATATCCCTGAACACACTCTTCAGCTTCTTCGCCAAAACTAACATTTCCAGTGGAGAGATAGGTCCTTACGCTACTTCAAACTGCTATTCAACTGTCTTCCTCCTACTCTACGCTGTACTCAGTGAACTACCCTCGACTATTCCATGAGCTTCATTCTCTACTAGATAAATGGCGTCCTTTACATATATCACTCGTAGGCCGTATTACGGCAATTAAAATGTCCCTTCTCCCTAAGCTTTTATATTTCTTTGAAACCCTCCCTGTTGCTGTCCCTCGCCCTGAGTTACAGTCCCTTCAGAGGGCCATCTTTCAATTTATTTGGAATGGGAGGCAGCATCGTATTCCCCGCTCTGTGATGCTGGCTAATAAGACGGAGGGGGGTCTTGTGGTCCCACATCTGATACATTACTATTGGGCAGAGCAGCTTCGCTGTATCCCATTCTGGGCAGCCTCGAAGGCCTATACTAAGTGGGTGGAAATCGAAAAGCTTTGGTTGGTTCCAATCCATCCCAATGCCTTGCTGTGGTCCCGCACCACCCCCCTACCCACCACCCCCCTCCTGGGCCCAATCCGCTTTACTAGAGCTATTTGGCTTACTTGTCATAAAATTTTCCCACTGGCCTCACAAAATTCCTCTATGGTCTCCTTTCTTTTTAATCCTCTCTTCCCGGAGGGACTGACTGCGACTATGGTGCACCCTTGGAGCAGGCTGGGCCTGTTCCAGGTGGCTGACTTGATGGACCCGTCTACCTTGGAGCTTAGGCCTTTTGACTATTTTATTTCTACTCTGGGCCTGACTCGCACGGAATGGCGTTTCTATGAAGGGTCTGATCTCAGCTGTTTACCGCCTACTCACCTCTCCGGAGGGGCGGCCCCCCCCCCCCGGCTCACAATTATATGACTCGATGGAATGAGGCTGTGGGTAGGCAGATCTCACCCGCCCAGTGGCAAATTATTTGGTCCCGTGCAGCCAAGTCTTCTACCTGCATTACATTTCGTGAGACGCAATATAAGATTTTGATGTACTGGTACCACACCCCTGTTCTCCTGCATAGTCTTAACCCGAGTATTCCACCTGTTTGTTGGAGATGCCTTTCTGAGATAGGTACTTTATACCACATTTTCTGGACCTCTCTCTCTCCACGGAGTCCCTCTAGAACCCTTGTTTTATCTGCTTAATCTGCCGCCGCGACTCTTTAGCAGGACGTCGTCTACGTTTTTTCTGTATATTTGCACTGCGGCTAAAACACTGGTGGCTCTTCACTGGCGGAGTGTACATCCCCCCACAGGTTCTGAGCTGGTGGCCCGTATCAAAGATGTTAGAAGTCTGGAATTCCTCACTGCCACTCTTAATAATAAGGTGGAGGTCTTCCAGTCTATCTGGTCCCCTTGGGATACATACTGTAGCCTCCAAGGTCTCTGATCTCTCCTGCCCCTCACACTCCTTTTGTCTTGTCTTATCCTCCCCCATCCATACTGTCCTTGGTCTTGTGTGCCTTTCTTATTCCTGTGTTTGCCCCATATCTACGATGGTTTTGATGTTATTACTATATTCCGTTTGTGTTATTTATGTCACATTTATAAAACTTTAATAAAAATTACAGTTTAAAATTTTTTTTTTAGTAAGGTGAGTTGTAACAGTAGGGGACAGAGTCCGGAGGAGGTTAGTATTTGGTACCATTGCCCTTAAACTGTATGACTTGGGTCAAACGTTTTGGATATCCTTCCACAAGCTTCTAACAATAGTTGGTAGGATTTTGGGCCCATTCCTTCTGACAGAACTGGTGTCACTGAGCCATGTTTGTAGGCAGGCCACCTTGCTCCCACCTGCCTTTTCAGCTTTGCCCATAAATTTTCAATAGGATTGAGATCAGGTCTTTGTGATGCTCACTCCAAAACATTGACTTTGTTATCCTTAAGCCACTTTGTAACCAGTTTGGCAGTATGCTTTGGGTCATTGTCCATTTGGAAGACCCATTTGCGCCCAAGCTTTAACTTCCTGGCTGATGTCTTGAGATGTTGCTCCCAGTATTGCCACATAATGTTCTTTCCTCATGATGCCATCTATTTCGTGAAGTGCACCAGTCCCTCCTGCAGCAAAACAATCCCACCACATGATGCTGCCACCACCGTGTTTCACAGTTGGGATGGTGTTCTCAGGCTTGCAAGCTTTTTCCTTTTTTCTCCAAATGTAACAATTGTCATTACTATATATATACAGGGTCATCTCAATAAATTTGAATATTTTTGAAACGTTCATTCATTTCAGTAATTCAATTCATAATCAGCAGTCTTCCATGACTGTGTCCTACTGAACCAGACTGGGGGACCATTTAAAGGCTTAGGAAACCTTGGCAGGTGATAAACTGAATTTACAATAGTGAACTTTTTCACGATATTCTAATTTTCTTAGATTTGGGTTTTCTTCAGCTGTAATCAATAATCAACATTTACAGAAATAAAACACTTGAAATAGAACACTCTATGTGTAAAGAATCTACAAAATATAGGAGGTCACTTTTTAAATTTAATTACTGAAAGAAATAAACATTTCAAAGATATTCTAATTTATTGAGATTCACCTGTATATAGTTGCAACATATATACCTGAGACTTTCTATCGCCAAGATTGAGGACACCAGCTTTACAGCGGCCAGCTCCATCTGCCATCTCCCAAACATCAAACTTCCATCCAGCTCTGAATCTGTGCTCAGATACCTTAGATCGCCGCACCCCACCCTCCTCCAGTGATTGGAATAACAGGTGAGAGGCTGTTCTGGCTCATGTATTACCACAAATGAAGGTCACTACTATACTATGAAGCTTCCAAAAAAATTGAGCTGGGATATACAAAGGGGATTGGAGGAGAATATAAAGTGTTTTAGGTAAAAGAACCATCTTGACCAAACTGACACTTGCTGGGCGGGGGAGTTTATCCATGCTCGAGTCTTCTGCCTAAACAGTGCGAGAATGCTATGGGTAGAATAATCTGAATGCATTTAGTGACCCTGACCGCAAGGTAAGTAATTTCTGAGGATAGCTGTAGTGCTCTCAGATCGAATAGTGACATCCAGTGGCATGATAAGTGATTTTGACCATTTTATGCAAAGACCTGAGTGGGATCCACATTCCTTGATAAGCTGCAGGTCCTCAGTCAGGGATGTACAAAAGTGGACAAAAATTGTTGGTACCCCTCGTTTAATGAAAGAAAAACCCACAATGTTCACAGAAATAACTTAAAAAAGCCAGACTGGAAGTTGCCAAACTACATGTTGACAAGCCACAAAGCTTCTGGGAGAATGTCCTATGGACAGATGCGACAAAGATCGAAATTTTTGGCAAGGCACATCAGCTCTATGTTCACAGACGGAAAAATGAAGCATATCTTGAAAAGAACACTGTCCCTACTGTGAAACATGGAGGAGGCTCTGTTATGTTGTGGAGCTGCTTTGCTGCATCTGGCACAGGGTGTCTTGAATCTGTGCAGGGTACAATGAAATCTCAAGACTATCAAGGGATTCTAGAGAGAAATGTGCTGTCCAGTGTCAGAAAGCTTGGTCTCAGTCGCATGTCATGGGTCTTGCAACAGGATAATGACCCAAAACACTCAGCTAAAAACACCCAAGAATGGCTAAGAGGAAAACACTGGACTACTCTGAAGTGGCCTTCTATGAGCCATGACCTAAATCCTATTGAGCATCTTTGGAAGGAGCTGAAACATGCCTTCTGGAAACCCGAGACAACTGGAGCAGTTTGCTCATAAGGAGTGGGCCAAAATACCTGTTGAGAGGTGCAGAAGTCTCATTGACCGTTACAGGAATCGTTTGATTGCAGTGATTGCCTCAACAGGTTGTGCAACAAAATATTAAGTTAAGGGTACCATCATTTCTGTCCAGGCCTGTTTCATGAGTTTTCTTTTTTAAAAAATTCTGTTGAAGCATGGTTGAAAATCAATGTCTGACTTTCATTTGTTCATTTTCATAGAATTTTTATATATTATTACTTTTGTCAGATTCAAGTTATTTCTGTGACCATTGTGGGTTTTTCTTTCATTAAACGAGGGGTACCAACAATTTTGTCCACGTGTGTAAAAGAGTTCTCCAAGTAAAGCAGGCTATCATCCGCATATAGGCTAATGGTCTCCTTCACATTTACCCTCACGAGACTGCACACCTGAGGAGCGTCACAGCAGCTGAGCAAGAGGTTCAATGGCCAGCGCGTATAATAGGGAGGGCAGGCACATCTCTGATGCATACCACACTGCAAAGAGAACAAACAAGGTGGGAAACTGTTTACAACAATGAAGGCCTTTGGGTCATAGTACAGCAGCCTCACCCACCAGTCAAATTCTGAAGGAAATCCACATTGTCCCAAGGGATTCTCTAATCAGGAAGACATATAGAATAATTTGTCCCCAGGATTGCTTTAACCGAATGGTTTGCTATCTCCCTGGGTTTGACGTGTGGTAGAATTGGTGGGAGGGGCTGGGGAAGACCCAGCTGTTGTGGCCCATGCGTGTACTAATGACACAATAAATGGTAGCAGGCTCCTTAATAATAATTTTAGAGAACTAAGCTCCAAGCTGAATGGAAGGACCTCCAAGGTTGTATTCTTTGGAATACTGTTTGTGCCATTTGCTACACAGGAAAGACAGCGGGACCTTAGGGAGTTAAATGCATGCCTCAATTCTTGGTGCAGGAAAAAAGGGTTTGGGTTCTTAGAGCACTGAGCTGACTTTTCATTGGGGTAACAAGCTGTTTTCCATAGATAAGTTACACCTGAATGGAAGGGGCTCTGCTGTGCTGGGGGGAGAGAATTCTAGCGGGATGGCAGAGTATTTAAAGAGGACCTTTCTCCTTCTCCAAGAAGTCCAGCTCTTTACTTCAGTTAAAATGCACTGCTCCACTGATTCTAGCACAGTTCTTTATCCCCCACCGTTCCTGAGCAGTCAGTGCGGTTACTTTTTGTGTCTGATATGCGATTTAGTCTCTGTACTGTCAGAAGGGAGGTGTCAAGCAGGAGCAGATAAGGGGTGTGATTCTGAGCTCTGACACTGGCTGTCTCTGATTGGAGCTCTGAATCACAGACCCCTGACACTGCTCTTCTGACATTACAGAGCTTAAAGAGGACCTTTCATGTCCTTATCGATATGCGGTGTAATGTACCTGTTCTGACTCAATAGCTTGGCTGCAAGTGTGAGGTTGTGAGAGTGTCCTGTAGTCTCTATGCTAACCAGCAATTTACACCAAGATATCTATCAGATAGTGTTCAACTCAACTGAGGAGGCGTAGATAAGATTCCAGATGCTTTAATCCAGGTAAATCTTGTAGAACCTCATACAGCAGTAGGTGAAAAATGATGAAATACCAGGAGCTGAGCAGACATGTTGCTTACAAAGAAGTGAAACTAAACTGAGAGAGAGAGGAGGAGCTACAGCATCACAGCTAAGGATACAGAGAGAGAGAGGGGACAAACTACAAAGACAAACACTATCACAGATACATGTCAGTGAATTAAACCAAGTCCTGGGACATGACACTCCCCGCCTGAAATCTTTAGATTTCACTGAAAACAAACATTAAATGTCCTGAGATGTCCATAAAGTCCTCTTCAAACCTGAAAAACAAAAAAGAAACATGCACAACAAACAATAATCAACAGTTGGTCCAAATAAACCAATCTTCAGGTCGGGAAGCCGCAATTTGCCAACACCTCCACCGACCCACACTGTAATCCACAAGAACACGGTTTTAGTTCATGGAAGGAAGCTCCCCGCCATGAGCTGTGAATGGTGTCCTTATCTTCTTTTATGTGACGTCTCCTCTTGGAAGAAGAAGCACCAGTTCATTAATTGGGCGGAAGAAACTCGCACTGAGCCTCCCTTGGTTACCTTGACCTCCACTTTCCGAGTCTTCCCATCATCACTAGGGACAACTTTAGTGATGAGACCCATAGGCCATTCATTCCGATGGACTTCTTTATCCCTTAGAAGGACGAGGTCACCCACCTGGAGATTAGGTTTTGAGGTCTGCCATTTGTGACGGCTCTGTAGCATGTGGAGGTACTCTGTTTTCCAGCGGTGCCAGAACACATTGGACAGGTGTTGAACTTGTTTCCATTGGCGTCTGTAAATGTCACTGTGATCTAAGGTACGTGGAGAGGTAGCAGCAGTACCAATTTTCTGAGTAAGAAGCGTTGCTGGGGTTAAGATAATTGGAGATTCAGGGTCTGAAGATACTGGGACAAGTGGCCTTGCATTGATTATCGCAGACACTTCAGCAAGAAAGGTTATTAACGTCTCATGGGTAAGCAGTGTCGACTTGTGGTCCATCAACATAGAGTCAAGGATTCTGCGTGTGATCCCAATCATACGTTCCCAGGAACCTCCCATATGGGATGAATGTGGAGGGTTAAACGTCCAAGTGCACCCATTGTTGGGTAAGAAGTTGTCTAACTGCAGTTCTTTGCAGGCTCCAACGAAGTTAGTGCCACAGTCAGACCTCAGTTGTTTCTCAGCAGGCAGTGGAGTGTTCCAGTCCATGTTCTCAGTGGTAAGCTGTCGTAGTAGTAGCTTGCCTTGAATGGTGATGGGAGCAATGAAACCAAGAGGATCATAAATGCTGTTCACAACAGATAAAACTCCTCGTTTGGTGAAAGGTTTGTCACAAGAAGACACTTGGAATGTGAATGTGTCTTGTTCAGTGTTCCATAGCAATCCTAGGCTGCGTTGCATAGGAGGAGCATCAGAACTGAGATCAAGATCCTTCAAGTTGATTGCATGATCATCAGAGGGAAATGCCTTCATTACCTCCATATTGTTGGAGATGATCTTGTGAAGTCTGAGATTAGCTACAGACAGCATTTCCTGTGTTCTAGAGAGGAGATCAATCATTTCTTCACATGCAGGTAAGGATTTAAGACCATCATCAACATAGAAGTTCCTCTCAACAAACTGACGAGCATCAGAGCCATACTCTTTCTCACCTTCATGGGCGGTCCTTCTCAGTCCATAGATCGCTACTGCAGGAGATGGGCTATTGCCAAAGACATGTACCTTCATCCGGTAATCTATGACTTCATTGTTGACATCATTGTCCTTATGCCATAGGAACCTGAGATAGTTTCTGTCATCATCCTTAACAATGAAGCAATGAAACATCTGTTGGATGTCGGCCATCACTGCAACTGGTTCCTGTCTGAAACGGATTAAGACTCCTATGAGGCTGTTGTTTAGGTTAGGACCAGTGAGGAGCAGGTTGTTGAGAGAGACGCCTTCATACTGAGCACTAGAATCGAACACGACCCTGATTTGGTCAGGTTTGCGAGGGTGATACACGCCAAATGATGGAAGATACCAGCATTCTTCTCCTTCCTTTAGTGGAGGTGCAGGTTCTGCATGATCTCTCTCAAATACCTTCTGCATGAAACCTACAAAGTGTTTCTCCATCTCTGGTTTCCTCTTGAGGGTACGTTTTAAAGAGGAAAATCTAGAAACTGCTTGCTTCAGATTGTTTGGTAGTTTTGATCTCGGGGAGCGGAAAGGTAAAGGTGCTACCCAGCTGTTGGAGTCATCTTGAATGAATTCCTTGTCCATAAGTTTGAGAAATTCTTTATCAGCTATTGCCGGTGCCAGCTTGTTGTCATCACTTGTTGTATTGAACACTGTTAATCCAAGGGTGTCGTCCCCAGGCAGGAAAGTATTCACGTTGTCTCGGTGATTATGCAGCCACTTACTGTTGCTTATCTTCTCTTTCACTTGGTAGTGATGTGGACATGGCTGAAAACAAGTGCTGCGACCATTTGGTAACATATGCGTCTTAAATGAAGAAATATTGGTGGGCCTTTTCATCCTACCTATGCAGACGTTGCCAATGATAACCCATCCTAGATCGAGGCGCTGGGCAAATGGTGCATCATGCGGTCCATTAATTTGCTGGCGTATTTTGTGCAGTCTGAGAATGTCTCTACCTAGCAGAACTAGAATGTCTGCATTTTTGTCAAGGGATGGTATTTCACTGGCTATAGCCCTTAGATGAGGGTGCTGGAAAGCCGCCTCTGGTGTGGGTATCTCTTCTCTGTTTGATGGTATCTGGTTGCACTCAACAAGTGTGGGCAAAGGTATCTCCAAATTGCCCTTGAGAGAAGCTATTACAAGACCACTGGCCCTTCTTCCTGAAACCTCTGATATGCCACTACAAGTACCCAAGGTATATGGATAAGTATCACCCTTTAAGTTAAACAGATCAAAGAGTTCTGACCTTGCAAGTGAGTGGTTGCTCTGGTCGTCCAAAATGGCGTACACCCTCAGAGCCCTTTCTGGTTGGCCCTTGGGGTATATATTGACTAGGCATATCTTTGCACAGGACTTGTCACAAAGGTCTTCTCCGCAGACTTCTGTACATGAGGAAGATACTGTGGTAGTATTTGCTGCTTGATCTGTGTTCTCCCTGCCATGCTTAGTTGGGGAAGGGGAACCTCTAGGTGGTGTGGCACTAGGCTGGGCTGGATGAAGAGCTTGTACATGGTCCTCACTGCCACACTCTATACACTTAATAGCAATTTTACAGTCTCTAGCAACATGTTCAGTAGAGGAACAACATTTGAAACATATCCCTAGTTTCTTAAGAAGCTCTCTACGTTCCTGGATTGGTTTCCTCCTGAAGCCAATACACTTCTTGAGGGGATGAGGCTTCTTGTGAATAGGACACAGACGGTTAGGATTTTCTACCTTTTCGTCTTGGTTGCTGTTGCAACTGCTTTCTTCTGGTGCTGATGTAGGTATAGGAAGAATATCAGTCTTTTTCACTGAAACTGGGCCTCTGCGGTTTCTGTAGTTAGAATGTGAGCTGTCATACTTAATAGGAGGTGAACCAGGAACACTGGGATCCCCATAGGAAAAGCTTGGGTCATTCTTGGATTCTGCAATGTTCTTGATAAACTCACAGAAGTAGGAAAATGGAGGAAAGGAGACTTGATTCTCATTTTTGTATCTTGACCCAACTGTGGTCCACCTTTCTTGAATATTATATGGCAACTTGGAGACTATGGGGTTTACCCCACGAGCAGTGTCCAGGTAACTGAGGCCCGGTAGGAGAGTGTCCGCCTTAGCCAGTAGGAGCTCCATGAGTAGGTCACTAAGTTCTTGAAATTTCTGATGATCCTTACCAGATATCTTTGGAAACCCTTGCAACCGTTTGAACAGAGCATTCTCTATTGCTTCAGGACTGCCATAGGTTTTCTCCAGTCTTTCCCAAGCAGCGGTAAGGCCTGCTATGGGGTTGTAAATGTGGACGGATCTGAGTCTTTTAGCACGTTCTGTGGACTGTGGGCCAAGCCACCGGATAAGCAAATCTAATTCTTCAGCTGCAGTAACGCCAAGGTCACTAATTGCAGTTTTGAAGGCACATTTCCAGCCTCTGTAGTTCTCAGGTTGGTCATCGAACCTTGTGAGTCCAGTCTTAGTAAGCTCACGGCGAACCATGTACCTTGCAAACTCTGACATGTCTGTTCTCTCTGACTTTAAATATTGAGTTGCTGGCTGAGTAGCGGTGATTACGTTGTTAGTGGGGTTCTGGTTAACAGAGGTAGGTAGTGTAGGGGCTGCGTAGGCATTCAAACTAGGAGCTAGCTTAAAGTCCATAGGTTTAGCCACATATGGATGTGAGACTGGACGGTTGTTTGCAGTCTGGTAGTATGGTGTCACATTGGTGTTTACCTGAGTATCAGTATATTGCATTTGCTGAGGTGCAAGGCTTTGGGAATCCATGAAGGAAGAAGAAACTGGATGCTGGACAGGCAGGGCATTGTACTGACCTTGAATGCGGTGTGCTGCAGAAGATACTGTGCCCTGTTGCTCTGGAGAAATGTTGTCCCTGAGAGGAACATTTGTGGCAAATAGGGATTCACTGCTTTGGCTTAGTACATAGTCTCTTGTGCGCTTGAGGGGATCCTCTGCTTCCACATCACACAAACTGGTGCTGTCGCTTTCACTTCCACTGATGGCCTGTTCTAAAATGCTTAACCTTGCCATGGCTGCAGCATGCTCATACTGTTTCTCTAGAGCTTCTAGTTCTGCCCTTTTTTGAGCTGCATTAGCTTCCATTGCTGCTTTCTGTTGAGCTGCCTTAGCTTCCATCGCTGCTTTCTGTTGAGCTACCTTAGCTTCCATCTCTGCTTTCTGTTGTGCAAAGGCTGCCTGTATCTTAGTAGCTTCCGCCTCTGCACGTGCTTTTATAAGTTGCTCACTGAGTGTGGAAGATTTTGAGGAACGTGACTTAGATGTACGCTTTGAACGCTTGGTAGACTCAGAAACATGGGATGCCATTTCCTGCAGTTGCGCAATTCTTGCCTCTGTCCTTAACTTAGTTTCATGTACTAAGCTGTCTCGTTCTGAATTGAGATGCTGGAAGCTTTGCAATTCAACTAAGGAATCGTCTGTATGAAGTTTCCTCAATATGCTTTCATACTCCTCAGCTTTCATTTTATAATGTCCATGCATAGAACAAAGCTGTCGCAGAGCTCCCTCTAGTGGTGATATATGGTATGCAGGCAAGCACATGGCAGATATGTTAGTCTGTATTTCCTGCCACCATTTTGAGAGTTCACAGGAAAGTTCATGCTTTAAACCTTCTAGATTGTCTCTAACCTGTTTAATTGAGCGTCTAGCCTTCTCACTGGGCTGCAGACTGAGGTCCATGCTACCTTGTGCTTCAGGGTGCCCTTCAGCCATGATGCAACACAAACAGGATAAATATAACTTTGCTGGAGTAAGATGGCTGCTTGATAGAATCTTCTTATGCTGAGGGAGTCTGAGCTGCAGATGCAACTTACACAATGCTGATTCCTTCTGGCTTCAGGTAACTTGCTGTGACTGACTGTATGTCAGAAGTTGGTGAACTGTCTTACAGCCGTATCTGGCAGTCTTTATGCATCATTTTTCACTGTTCTGACTCAATAGCTTGGCTGCAAGTGTGAGGTTGTGAGAGTGTCCTGTAGTCTCTATGCTAACCAGCAATTTACACCAAGATATCTATCAGATAGTGTTCAACTCAACTGAGGAGGCGTAGATAAGATTCCAGATGCTTTAATCCAGGTAAATCTTGTAGAACCTCATACAGCAGTAGGTGAAAAATGATGAAATACCAGGAGCTGAGCAGACATGTTGCTTACAAAGAAGTGAAACTAAACTGAGAGAGAGAGGAGGAGCTACAGCATCACAGCTAAGGATACAGAGAGAGAGAGGGGACAAACTACAAAGACAAACACTATCACAGATACATGTCAGTGAATTAAACCAAGTCCTGGGACATGACAGTACCGCTAGAAAGCCAACATCACAATGAATTCAATGCACTGTCGGCTTTCCTGGTATGTGGCCCGGTGCTGGAGATATCAGGCTAAGAAGTCCAATTTTCCCAGATTAAGGGCTGCACTTCAGGATATAAACTAGGAGCAGCTAATGTCAAATAGTGAACAGAGGTTAAGTGGGAGACATTTAAATCTACATTTCCTTGCGAAAGTATTCGGCCCCCTTGAACTTTTCAACCTTTTGCCACATTTCAGGCTTCAAACATAAAGATATAAAATTTTAATTTTCTGGTGACGAATCAACAACAAGTGGGACACAATTGTGAAGTGGAATGAAATTTATTGGTTATTTTAAACTTTTGTAAAAAATAAAAAACTGAAAAGTGGGGCGTGCCAAATTATTCGGCCCCCTTAAGTTAATACTTTGTAGCGCCACCTTTTGCTGCGATTACATCTGCAAGTCGCTTGGGGTATGTCTCTATCAGTTTTGCACATCGAGAGACTGAAATTCTTGCCCATTCTTCCTTGGAAAACAGCTGGAGCTCAGTGAGGTTGGATGGAGAGCATTTGTGAACAGCAGTTTTCAGCTCTTTCCACAGATTCTCGATTGGATTCAGGTCTGGACGTTGACTTGACTTCTCCACAACAGTATCACGGACCTGCCTGGTGTGTTCCTTGGTCTTCATGATGCTCTCTGCGCTTTAAACAGAACCCTGAGACTATCATAGAGCAGGTGCATTTATACGGAGACTTGATTACACACAGGTGGATTATATTTATCATCATCAGTCATTTAGGACAACATTGGATCATTCAGAGATCCTCACTGAACTTCTGGAGTAAGTTTGCTGCACTGAAAGTAAAGGGGCCGAATAATATTGCACGCCCCACTTTTCAGTTTTTTATTTTTTACAAAAGTTTAAAATAACCAATAAATTTCGTTCCACTTCACAATTGTGTCCCACTTGTTGATTCTTCACCAAAAAATAAAAATTTTCTATCCTTATGTTTGAAGCCTGAAATGTGGCAAAAGGTTGAAAAGTTCAAGGGGGCCGAATGCTTTCGCAAGGCACTGTACATTGAGCAAGTATATAGCAAAATGTATACCCATAGGGAACAAGTATAAATGTCTTAAATTAAATGCCCTATGGCTTACAGCTATGGTTAAAAAGGCAATACACAATAAAAAGTGGGCCACAGCAAACATAGCAGAGAAATTGTTTCTCCCTTAGGATTGGTTGGAGAGTTCCTTTAGGTAGGAGGCTGGGTTGGAACCTTTAACACATTCGGGAAGGTCCACAAAGTGAATATCACATCTCCACAGACGATTTTTCTGGTCTTCCATTCGTTGGTGTAACCTGTCCAAGTGGACGTTTGCCTCAGGGTATTTTGCACAGGGGTTTGTCTGTCCTCTACATCATTTGGGTATCAGGAAAGCCCAGGGAGGGAGATGGTGTTACCCAGAGTGGCTAATCGGACCTGGGGGAGGATCCTGGGTGATTTAGATCAGAAATGGCTCAGGTGGGAAGCCCAGGAGATGTGGAAGGGGATGTTATGAAGCGTTGGACCTCACCACAGATGCACTAGGCTTGCCACGACCCTTCACCAAATATTACATCGTGATCAAAAAGTGTACAGTTCGCTCTGCATTAGTCCTCAACATAAAAAAAACAATATAAATTTGGTAACGCATTCCACAAAAAACAGACCCTCATATGGCTGTGTTGATAAGAAAAATTAAAAATGTATTATTTTTGAAAGGCAGCAATGAAAAACTAAAGCAAAAAAAAAAATTTATTGGCCACATCCTTAATGAACTAATGTACTTTGATAAGCTACATAATCATCAAATCTTTGGCATGTGTGACAATTTATACTGACATGTCAACAGAATGAGGGGAGATGATCCTACCCAGTCTTCATGACCCAGATTATAAAGAAATTAAGAGATTGGAACATTTTGCCATTCATATGATACATTTTTGAATCAACCCTCTTTGCCTTAAAAAGAATACATATGTAAAGTATAATGGCAATTAAGGCAAGGATGTATGTTTTTTAAGTTAGTTCTTAAGAATGGAAAATTGTTCCAATCCACCAAATTGAAAATTTTTTTCTTTTTTTTTAATTTCATCTCATGTTTGTTTTTGTTGAAAATTAATTTTTTGATTTATATGTGTATCTTCATTAACCTCTGAAATTATGCATTTTTCTTCTTTGTAGTATTGCTTATGTATGACGGAAGCTGTACTGCTGTTGTCTCCAGAAACATCCCCATTCTGCCCACTTTCCCGCAAGTCGAAGACTCGTTTGCACTGGCTTATACAGCTCTGTGTGGTCATTTTTGCTGGAGTAGGTATAGCCTTTATTGTATGCAGCAAAAACCGCATTGAGCAATCTCATCTAATCTCATGGCACAGTATGTTAGGTGTGCTCACATTTTTAACTACATGTTGTCAGGCTATTTGTGGCCTTATACTGCTTTTCCCACATCTGGCACGAGTCACTGCAGTATCACGACTCAAATTGTATCATGCCACTTTTGGTCTTTTAGTATACCTTCTTTCTACATCCACTGTTCTTTTAGGAATGTGTTCTAACTGGTTTCAAGCACAAATCAAGGGACCTGTATGGTATATTTGTTTTGCCTTACCTCTATATCCTGCACTGGTAATTATGAATCAAGTACTGGACATATATCTCCCTAAGAAGAAGGGTCAGATATAAACTAAAGAAGTACCCAACCATTATAAACTGCATTTCCAATGTGAAAGCAGGGCAGATTATTATATATAATATATACTAGTCTTATTGGGTTTTACTTGCACTAGTTTGCTCTTGTGTTTAAAGCTTCTAGTTATACATTACAGTACTGTAAACTGAGCTATATGATCAATAAGATACTTGTCTAAATCAGGGATGTTCAACTGGTGGACTGCAGCCGCCATCTGTCTAGACCCCTGCTTCCAGGCCCTTTAACCCTTTAATTATGACAGCAGTTGGGAGAAACACTTATCTCCTGACTGATGTTCCCTAAGCCCTGATAACTTAAAACTGCAGACAGTAGGGGCGATTGCCGATCTCTGCTGCTATGGTTGTAAGGTATCAGGGCTTAGGAGACAGTGGTTCGGGAGATGAATGTTTCTCCCAACCACTGTTAGTGTTAATTGTTTGTAGTCGCACAAAGGGGGATTACTCTGTGTGGGACACACAGGACCTTTATACTGTGTGTGGCATTAATGAGGAATTATACTGCATGTGGGGGGGGGCACCGGTAGTCCTTTATACAGTTTATATATTCTTTATGCAACTAAAGGATATGTGGACGGTACTAATGTCCCCATTAGTGCTCCCCACAGTATAATGGTCCTTAGTGCTCCCTACACAGTGTAAAGCTCCTTACTGCCCCAGCACATAGCATAATGCCTTGTTAGTGCTCCCCACAATATAATATAGATTATATTAATGTGAAGTAGTTTTTCTAATTTTTCTTGCCTAACCCTGGGATTACAGTCAGACGCGTCTTATCGTCTGAAAAATTTCGGCAAATACTGGACATGTTGAGCTACTATTCAGTTTGGACCTTCACCTTATGATAGACTCTGGTAAGTGGGCCTTAGCTAAAAGTAGTTGAGTACCCCTGGTCTACATTGTATCTGTACCTCTTTGTATGGATATGGGAACTACATGTATGTGAAGTTGTTGCGCCCACACTTGTGGTGTCCTACAGACTTAAGTGCTGCTTTATGATTTCTATATTGCTGGCCTTTTACTTTTTTGTATTCTTGAGGCTGAAACATTGGCTTTCTGACAATGTCTGCACTATCCTCAAGGGTTACGTGTGAGCTTTCTAACACAAACTAAGCACTGATACTTGTGTCTGTTACACTCTGGTGGAATCACTGTACAGCCTTCTCCTGTAGCTAAAGCATTAACATTTTTCAGCAATGTTCTTGATTTTACTTGCTGAGCAGACTTTGATTTTATCCTGTGTGGATTTAATAATTTAAAAGCACTTAATAGTACAGAACTTAAATACGGGTAGAATTGCTTTCATAATAGGGCATAAGTCTGTATGGCATTTAGCACTAAAGCTACATTTACACTTGTCTTTGTATAGACTGTAATAATAAAATGAATAACATTCCTGTTTTCAATTGTTCAAAAAATATATATTGTATCATATTAGCCAGTAGATAAAAATTGAGAGTTGTTAGTAGTTAATTTTTAATTGCTAACTGAAAAATTGAAGACCAGTGGCAAGCTTTCGAGACTACTCAGGTATGGTATTATCTATTCATTTAGCCATTAAAAGATGGCTAGAAGCAAAGACTCCCATAGTTATGAGAAAGGATCCACTATTGTTATTTTGTTAGGAATAAAGGTATTTAGTAAAATGGAGTGGTAGGAGTAGTGACACTAAACAGGAATTAAAGCTTTCAGACAGAAAGGGTAATTGTAGCCTTACACAGAGAATTGTAGCTGATGTAGAACTGTAAATACAAAACTGTGATTGTGATATTGTAGAATGCCTTTGTTACATTATCAAAAGTGGCTTGCATATGAACACAGCTGTATATTTACTGTATGTATGTTCTGTTTCAGAGTGTTTAGAACTCAGGGGTTTTCTGAAACACAAAGCTCCATGTTGTCTCTTTTACCATTAAATGTTTTATCATAGGTTTAGCAGGGATAAAAAGAAAACCATGTATATGACACCTGACAGCAGGTATTTTTTATTTTGGACTTCTCTCTGTTTTCAGAGACCTAAGGCCCATTTATACATAGCAGACGGGTCATTGCACTACTAAACATGCAGCTGAGAGATCATTCCTTTTTAAAAGAAGCACGTTTTGTGAATTTTTTTTAATGTTTTTTTTCTCATTAAAAGAGGTTGTCCAGGGTGTGAAGCAACCTCTGGGGCAGTTGACCTCATTGACTTTATTAGGGTCCTTCAGGGGTTCCAGTATTTTTTGACATGAAGAATAGGACTCCTGACTGTTCTATTTTTGCAATGAAAAATACCAGACTGGCTGATTAAAAGCTTTTTAACACAGATGCTTTTAACACGCAAGTGAATAGGGCTCTAGGTTATGTTGCTTTTATTTAAAGGTGTTGTAAAAATTTTCCAATATACTTTCTTTATCCATTCTTCGTTTTCTAGATCTCTGCTTGCTGTCTTTCATTGTTTACTTCTAATGGCTAAAAATCAGTCCATGGTCATGTGATGGATACACAGATGCACAACTTGTTACAGAACACAGCTCTACTTTGACTCTGACTATAGTGAGCTGAGCACTTGTGTGCCCATCGCATGACCATGGACTGATTTTTATCCCAGAAAGTAAACAATGAATGAAAACAAGAAGAAATCTAGAAAACCATGTGGAATTTACAAAACGTATTTAGCAAAATAGTTTATCTTTTCATAGTAGAAACAATACCATTTATTTGCTGAAACTGGACAGCCCCTTTAATACCTTAAAGATAATTGGTAACCTTTTATAGTCTTAATGATTTCATATGTCCCTTTACGTGTGTTCTGTATGTATAGCATGTGTATTTTTCTTTCATATCATATATGGCACCTATGCAGATTTAAGGTGGAAAAACATATGTCTTTGCTGGCAAGACGCTGTTTTTCTTTGAATGTCAGTATACAGTGTATGCATGTAACATCTAGTGTTATACACTTCTACAGTGGGTGAAATAAGTATTGAACAAGTAACCAATTTTCTAAGTAAATATATTTCTAAAGGTACTATTGACATGAAATTCTCACCAGATGTCAGTATCAACCCATCCAATACACATAGGCAAAGATAAAATTATATTTCTACATTAAGTTAAAACACCCTCCCCCCGCCTACTTTCTAAGTTACTTAGTTTACAAAAAAATTATATTTACCTAGATCACCGGGGCAGCTATGTGACTGCCCCAGGCACATTTCCAGATTTTCCAGTGACATTCCGTTTCTGGAAACGGGACATCACCAATACTAACCCCCCATCCCATCATACTTGCCTGTCTTCCTGTATGGATCTTCTGGAGGGCCAGCTCCTCCTCTTCTTGATGTCTGCCAGCCTTCCACGCCTGCACATTAGAGCCGCAGTGTCGGCTACAGCACATGCCGGCACTTTGGCTCTATTGCGCATGTGCCGGCAGACGTCAAGAGGAGGAGGAGCCGACCCCACATAAGGAAGTGATTTCCTGTGCCCAGAAGATCCGTACAAGAACACAGGTAAGTATGATGGGGTGGGTTTAGTTAGTTGGGAAGGGCTAGTAATGGACAGGCTAGCTAGGGAAACAGGCAGGGGGCTGTGAGAGAGGGGGTGAGTGAGAGGGGAAGCAGGTTTAAGTGAAGTGCAATGCATCATGGTAGTTGTAGGAAAAAAGGACAGGAAGCTACAAATGTAAACAAATACAGAGGATGCCAGAAGCTCCCAGAGAAACCCAGAAATCGCTCCAAACACTGCTAAAGGTATTTGGTTGCACTTATTAACCTATTACTAGCACTAACTGACTTTTAAAAAAAAAATAATAATATTTTTTTGTCTGGAAAACCCCTTTAAGTTGTGTGTAATAATGAGAAAAAGTAGTGAAATATATTTAATACTTAATACAAAGCCTTTGTTGGTGCTGACAGCTTCAAGACACCTCCTTTCTCGAGAAACTAGTCACATGCATTGCTCAGGTGTGATTTTGGCCCATTCTTCCACACAAATGCTCTTCAAATCCTGAAGGTTCGGTGAGCTCCTTCTATGAACTCTGAGCTTTAGTTCCTTCCATAGATTTTCTGTTGGATTCAGGTCAGGTGATTGGCTGGGCCATTCTAGCATATAGCATTCTAGCAAGAATTTCCTTGGCTGTGTTTGGCATCGTTGTCTTGCCGAAATGTCCACCCTCGTTTCATCTTCATCAACCTGGTAGTTGGCAGCAGATTTTTATCAAGAATGTCTCGGAACATTTGTCCATTCATCATTCCTTCAATTATAAGAAGTTTGCCAGTGCCTGCCGTATGCTGAAAAACAGCCCCACACCATGATGTTCCCACCTCCAAATTTCACTGTTGGTATGGTGTTTTTGGGGTGATATGCAGTGCCTTTTGGCTTCCAAATATGGTGTGTATTACGGAGGGTGGATGCCAGCTGTGTAATACAGCCAAGACCCGCTGCTCACAGCAGCGATCGGTGTCTGCACCGATCACGGCTGTTAACCCTTTAGATGCCACGGTCAAATGGGACTGCGGCGTCCAAACTGCGCAGGCACCACCGGTGCAGCCATTTTCACTGATCGCCACCCTCCTGAATGTCATCGGAGGGCGGCGATAGGTGGCTCCCAGGCTTGTCATTGCATTAGATCTATTGCACGCTGCTGGAGACAGCATGAAATAGAGAGTTAGGTATTTTGCTATTCACTGCAATACAGTAGTATTGCAGTGAATAGTATGATCAGTCAGACCCCTTTCAGGGTTTCAAGGTCCCTATGGGGTTGGATCATAAAAGTAAAAGAAGAAAAAAAAAAGTTTTTAAAAGTTCAAATCACCCCCCTTTCCCTAGATCAGATATAAAAGTAAATAAACAAAAGTAAACATAAACACATTAGGTATCCCCCCGCCCCAACATGCCCGAACTATTAAAATATTTATCCCATACGGTGAATGGCGTGGTGGCAAAAAAATCTAAATAGCCAAATAGCGTTTTTTTCAAAACTTTGCCTCCTATTGAATTGAATTGAATAAAAAGTGATCAAACCATCTGATTTTTCTCCAAATGGTAGCAGTAAAACATCATCTAGTCCCGCATAAAAAGACGCCTTACCCAGCTCCATACATGTAAATATGAAAAAGTTACAGGTGTCACAATATGGCGACACAAAATTTTCAAAACATTTACAAATACTACAAAAAAATTTACAAAAAGGTATCAAAACATTTCAAATACTATATAAATTTGGTATCGCGATGGTAACATGTCCCTTTTACCACACAGTGAACGCCGTAAAAATTAAATTGCCGCAAATGCATTTTTTTCTCCAATTGCACCTCATTCAGAATTTTTTTCCAACTTCCCAGTACATTGCACAGCATATTGAATGGTGCCATTACAAAGTACAATTTGTTTCGCAAACAATAAGCCATGATGTGAGTCTGTGAACTGAAAAATGAAAAAGTTATGATTCCAGCTTAGTTATGATGAGCTTTCTGTAGCTCTCCAAACCTGTCCTTGGCTCTTAGACAACTCTTCTGATAATTCCTTTCACTCCTCTGTCTGAAATCTTGCAGTGAGCAGCTGGTCGTGGCTGGTTTATGGTGAAGTGATGTTTCCACTTCCGGATTTTGGCTCCAGCAATACTCACTGGAACCTTCAGTAGTTTAGAAATTCTTCTGTAACCAATGCCATCCGTATGTTTTGTAACAATAAGGTTGTGGAGGTCTTGGTTTTACCAATCATGAGATGTTTATTGTGTAGCACCTTAGTAATGAGCCACCTTTTAATAGACCATCAGTTGAACCAACTGATATTATTTTTCCTATTTTTCACATCATTTTTTATATTAGTGGAAGGATTGCTTTTTAATTCCTGATAGATTTCAGCTGGTGTCATGACTTTCCATGGATTTTTGCATCTCTCTTTCTTCATGTGTTCAATACTTTTTCCCTGTGTAATTTCTCATTATTAAACATACATTAATTTATGACCATCTATGGTTTGATTTATTTGCCTGTGCAGATTGGATGGGTTGTTACCGATATCTGGTGAGAATTTCAAATCAATAGCACCTTTAGAAATATATTTACATGAGAATTGCTGACATGCCCAATACTTTTTTCACCCACTGTATGTGTCCAATGTGTGTAAAGAGAATCTGTCAGGTCAACCTGGGACACTAAACCACCCACAGGTCCTTACAGACCTGGGATTTAGTATCCCAAATCGCCATGTTGTAATGCAATCCACCGGCGCATTAAAAATAAAAACCCTTATACTTACCTAGAGAAGGGTCCAATCGACGCTCTTCTGCGAGAACAGTCCGGCTTATTCATGAGGCATTCCTCCCAGCGCCTGCGTTGTTCTTTAATGAAGCCAAAGATGGACACCCCGACTTCACTACGTAATTATGGGGCTTGCGCACTGACGCTGAGGTGTTCTCCTCTGGCTTCATTGAAGAACTGCGCAGGCGCGGGGAATACAGCGACAGGGTGAGTATAAAGCTTTCTTATTTTTAATGCGGCCATGGATTGCGTTTTAATAAGGGCGATTTGGGACACTAAACCCCAGGTCCATATGGACGTGTGGGTGGTTTAGTGTCCCAAATTGCCCTGACAGACTCCCTTTAATGCTCTTTTGCTGTGCTGTTAAATTTATAGATGTTTGATGTCGATGTTGGTGTCTATGTGTAAAAGATGTTTTCTGGGATGATACAAGGCTCTGTTTTCCGCCTGTCACTTGTATTGATATTTATTACATTTTTATCAAGTCTTTGAATCTTCTATCTTAAATAATTAAATTATTTTACTGAACATACACATTTGTACAGTTTTTTTTTATCACATAAGGTAGCCTGAATTACTACAACATGTTATCAGCGTTGTAATATAATTTAGGTTACTGCTCATTACAACATCAGTTCCTGAAGATCTCGGCTTGTAGTCATAGTTTAGATGTAGAAAATGAAAATATGTCCAGGTCATCTGGTGATCACATAGGTGCATGGGTTGTTACAATACAGTCATCCATTCTCTTGCTTATAATGAGCCATACAGCTAATTGATGTTAACAGGACCAGAAGAAATTATCTTCCTGAGGTAAACAATGGAGGTTCAGTTTAACTTTTCATTATAAAATGAATCATCTGATGAAATTGGAATACAATAAGACTAAGGCCCCACTTTGCGGAAAAGCTGCATTTTTTTTTGTTGTAGAGTTTGCTGCAGTTTTTTGAGCCAAAGGCAGGAGTGGGTTTTGTAGCCACTCCTAGGCTTGGATCAAAAAAACTGCAGCACAATCTGCCAAAAAAAAACAATAACCAAAAAAAAAACAGCTTTTCTGCAACGTGCGGCCTTAGCCTAAGGGTAGTTTCAGACAAGTGTTTATTTTAGCAGTTTTGAACCTGTTTGCTGTCTATTTTTCACCTTGAAAAACATAGTTCAAATGCTGTATTAAGATGTTACAGGTTAGTCAGTAGTAAAGTATGACTAGCCATGCATATACACTTCCTTATTTCTTTCTTTTTCTTGCTGAAGAAATGGAGTGTGTAGGGGAAAAAAAGCACAAGATAAAATGGCATAAAAACGCTGAGCAATACTAGTGGGGTTTTTATGCCTTTTTATAAAAAAGGCCTAAAGGGGTTTTCCCAACAAAGTCTTTTATGACCTGATGTATGATACAGTGGGGAAAAAAAAGTATTTAGTCAGCCACCAATTGTGCAAGTTCTCCCACTTAAAAAGATGAGAGAGGCCTGTAATTGTCATCATAGGTAGACCTCAACTATGAGAGACAAAATGAGAAAACATATCTAGAAAATCACATTGTCTGATTTTTTAAGAATTTATTTGCAAATTATGGTGGAAAATAATGGCACCTGTTTGAAATTGTTATCAGTATAAAAGACACCTGTCCACAACCTCAAACAGTCACACTCCAAACTCCACTATGGTGAAGACCAAAGAGCTATGGAAGGACACCAGAAACAAAATTGTAGACCTACACCAGGCTGGGAAGACTGAATCTGCAATAGGCAAGCAGCTTAATGTGAAGAAATCAACTGTGGGAGCAATAATTAGAAAATGGAAGACATACAAGACCACTGATAATCTCCCTCGATTAGGGGCTCCACACAAGATCTCACCCCGTGGGGTCAAAATGATCACAAGAACGGTGAGCAAAAATCCCAGAACCACACAGGGGGACCTAGTGAATGAACTGCAGAAAGCTGGGACGTAACAAAGGCTACCGTCAGTAACACACTATGCCGCCAGGGACTCAGATCCCTGCTTAAGCCAGTACATATCCGGGCCCGTCTGAAGTTTGCTAGAGAGCATTTGAATGTTCCAGAAGAGTATTGGGAGAATGTCATATGGTCAGATGAAACCAAAGTAGAACTGTTTTGTAGAAACACAACTCGTCGTGTTTGGAGGAAAGTGAATGCTGAGTTGCATCCAAAGAACACCATACCTACTGTGAAGCATGGGGGTGGCAACATCATGCTTTGGGGCTGTTTCTCTGCAAAGGGACCAGAACGACTGATCCATGTACATGAAAGAATGAATGGGGCCATGTATCGTGAGATTTTGAGTGCAAACCTCCTTCCATCAGCATGGGCATTGAATATGAAACGTGGCTGGGTCTTTCAGCACGACAATGATCCCAAGCACACCGCCAAGGCAACGAAGGAGTGGCTTCGTAAGAAGCATTTCAAGGTCTTGGAGTGGCCTAGTCAGTCTCCAGATCTCAACCTCATAGAAAACCTTAGAAGGGAGTTGAAAGTCCGTGTTGCCCAGCGACAGCCCCAAAACATCACTGCTCTAGAGGAGATCTGCATGGAGGAATGGGCCAACATACCAGCAACAGTGTGTGCCAACCTTGTGAAGACTTACAGAAAATGTTTGACCTCTGTCATTGCCAACAAAGGATATATAACAAAGTATTGAGATGACCTTTTGTTATTGACCAAATACTTATTTTCCACCATAATTTGCAAATAAATTCTTTAAAAATCAGACAATGTGATTTTCTAGATATGTTTTCTTATTTTGTCATAGTTGAGGTCTACCTATGATGTCAATTACAGGCCTCTCTCATCTTTTTAAGTGGGAGAACTTGCACAATTGGTAGCTGACTAAATACTTTTTTCCCCACTGTATGTGATAAAACATTGATCATAGCCAGCCAAGATCCTAAAAATAGGACTGTGGTGGGAGACTAGAATGCAGAAGCTCTCATCTTAGAAATTAATGGAAGGTATAAGTGTATTCGCATCTAACATCAAAAAGGCACCCATAAATATATGTTTTCTTTTAACGTCTAAAAGTCTAAAGTAATTAACCCATTCCCGACATCTGCTGTAACAGTACTGAGAGTGTGCCATAGCTGTATTATACAGCAGAGACCTGCCGATAATGCCTGCACTGATCGTGGGCAGTAAGTTCCCACTTATGCATGCCTATACACAGAAATATAAAAAAGTTATGGGTGTCAGAATATTGTGACTCCAAGAAAAAATGTTATTTGCAAAGTAGGAATTTTTTTTTAAGGGGTTAAACAATAAAAAGAAATACTATATTGATTTGGTATTCCTGAAATTGTACTGACCCATAGAATACAGGTGACATGTAATTTTGGCTGTAAAGTGAGTGCATTAAAAACAAAGCTGTAAGAAAGTCGCAGTTTTTCTCAAATTCCACCCCATTCTGAATTTTTTTCCAGCTTCCCAGTACATCATACAAAATATTAAATGGTGCCATTGCGAAGTACAATCTGTCCAACAAACATTAAGCCCTCATATGGGTTTGTGAAGGAAAAAGTTATGGGGTTTGGAAGGTGGAGAGTCAAAAACCAAAATAGAAAAATGCCTGCGGCAGGAATGGGTTCAATGTTCCTGTCTGATGTCAAAAAGTCAACTATAAATCCTGTACATATTTTTACATATTACTGCATAATACTGTACATATTCATTGAAAATTTTTATTAAGTTTTCAAATATTTAACAAAAACAGAAAACAATATCAACATGAGAAGTGTACATCATAAGGGGAAAGGTGGGTGGGTGGGGCAGTAGACGGGTGAGAAATAAGGGGTTGGAGATGAAAGGGAAGAGGAGGAGGCTGTGTCGCAGCGCAGCAGCAAAAATAAATGCAATATTAAACTGTATGGAGTTTATAACAAAGAGGAGGATAGGCCTCCAAAATTATAGTGTAATAGAAACAAGAAAAAATATAAATAGCAACCTATGGATGAAGAGAGAAAATAGAAGAAGAGGTGTCAGAAGTGCAGAAGTGGAGTAGTGTGATGGGGGAAATTAGAGAGGTGAAGAGGTGGGGAAGGAGGACTGGAAGGCGGAATATTAGTAGAAAGTGTTCCACAGTAACCAGACCCGTTGGTGAGCGCTGTCGCATGATTTGAGTTCTGCAACCCGATCCAGGATGGTAGGGGGAGTAGTAGGTTTTCACAGTCTCTGGATGATTGACATGGCCGCAATGAGCATGAAACCAACCAACTTGTGGGTATGCTTATTAAGTTTAATGGGAAAACTGGAAAGAAGGAGGGGTGCAGGGTCATTCTCTAAGGCTACACCAGTGATTGTCTCGACAATCCTACAGACCTCGTGCCTAAAAGGCTGCAGAAGGGAGCATTTCCACCAAATGTGTAGTATCGTACATCTAGCTATACCTCATTGATCTGAGACCAAAGGGAAAATCTCGTGGAGGACAGAGGGCACTCTATACCATCGGGATAGGATTTTGTAATTAGTCTCTTGAGCTTTACAAGAGAAAGAAAACTAGTGGCTCGATCATAAGGCAGAAAGTCACACATCAGGCAGAAATGTAGTGTCAAGGTCCCTCTCCCAACTTGAAGTAAAAGCTGGTAGGAGGTCATCTGTTGTGTCGGAGAGTAGGCCATAGATGGTCAAGACGGGGCGTGGAGGCATGGAAGAGGATTTGCATAATCTTTCAAATGAGAGTAGGGACCTGTGGAGGTTGCATGCGCATTTAAGGGAGGTATAGAAGTGGTGCAATTGCAAGTATTGCCAGTGTGAGCTGAGGGTGGAGACCGGAATGTGTGAAAGAAAGGTCGAGTGGAGTGTGGTAGGGAAGTCTGGGTTGCCCAAGATGGGTGTCAGAGGGCCGTTATTGATGAATAGCCACCTGACAGATGTCTACACAAAGATCTCTCCAGGGCATTCCAGAGTTTAGTGCCAGAGGAGTGGTGCCAGTCTAATATGTGTATTGTAACCGTGGTAGTATTTGGTGCAGTCAGGGACTGCCAGGCTTCCTCACGGTTTAGGTCTGGTCAAAATATGGTCTTTAGATCCCTTCAGGGTGTTATCACTCGCCTCTCTCTGTGGGATAAAACCTACTTGGTCCAAATGTATTAACCTGTTCATATGGGTACTTCCCCATTCATTTCAATGGACAGAATTCTGTACTTTTGCTATTTTCATTAGTTCCTACTAAAATAAATGAGCACAGTTGTGACCAGCCACTCTTTTCAGACTGGGGTGCAAAACAACTATGGTCTTGTGATCGGTGGGGGTCCCAGTGATGAAAACCCCACCAAACTACAAGTTATCCCTATCCTGACATTCCAAATAAAAAAAACACATAAGGGCTCATATAAGTTATGTAAGGCCCTTTGCAGACGACCCTGTGTATTTTTGATCTGCAGATACAGCGTTGCCGTATGTCCGCAAAAACAGACAGTATTGCTTCAGTGTGTCATCCGTATTTGTGGATCTGCAGGACAAAAACTCTGTACAGAAGATTAATTAAAGAAGTTCTTCACTAAAATATTTAACTTTAACCCCTTCCTGACATCGGCCATAATAGTACAGTGCAGCCGGGAAGGACTTCCCGCATACAGCCATACTATTATTTTACGTGTCTGCAAATGAGACATGGCACCCAAAACATATTCCAGCAAAATTTGCCCTCTAAAAGCCAAATAGCGCTCTTTCCTTTCCTAGATTCGACATGTACTGATACAGCAGTTTACAACCATGGAGTCTTGCCATGTTCAGCAGAAATTTTGTAACAAACTGTGGGGTGCTTTTCCTCCTTTTATCCTTTTGTGAAAATGAGAAATTTGGGCCTAATGAGACATTTTATTGGAAAAAAAAAAATTAATTTTTCATTTTCACGCCCCATTGGTAGTAAATTCGGTGAAGCTGCTGTGGTTTCAAAATGGCACCTCAGAAGCTCTACAAATGGGACATGGTACCTGAAAAGTAGTCCAGCAAAATTTGCCCTATGAAAACCAAATAATGCTCTTTCTGTTGCGAGGCCTGCCATGTGCCTGGACAGCAGTTTACCAGCACATAAATATTGCTATATTTAGGAGAAAAATGTTAGTTGCTTTATCTCTTATAACACTTTGTGAAGATGAAAAATTTGGAGCTAAAGCGATATTTTATCGCAAAAAAGTCATTTCTAATTTTTTCACAACCCAATAGTAATACATTCTGTGAAAAACCTATAGGGTAAAAATACTATACCTTGATAAATTCTGTGAGGGGTATAGTTTCCAAAATGGGGTCACTTTTGGGGGGTTTCCTTTGTACTGGTACTTTAGGGACTCTGCAAATGTGACATGGCGTGACGTGTTAGTTTTAGAGCTAAATGAAAGTGTTATTGAAAAAAATGAAATGTCTAAATTTCATCTCCATATTATTTTAATTTCTGTGAAATGCTTAAAGGGTTGACAAACTTCCCAAATGCTGTTTTGAATTATTTGAGGTATAGTGAGCATTTTGACCCAACAGCCTTTTCTCAGATTTTATTAACATTGGGATGTGTAAATGAAAAATTACTAGAATGTCACTTTTTCCCCAAATTTATCATTTTCACAAGGAGTTAAAGGAGAAAAAACACCCCACAGTTTGTTAAACAATTGCTCATGAACATGGCAATACCCCATATGTGGTCATAACCTGCTGTATGGGTACATGGTGGGGCTGGGAATGGAAAGAGCGCTATTTGACTTTCGGAGGGCAGATTTTGCTGGAATAGTTTTCAGGTGCCATGTCGCATTAGCAGAGTCACTAGAGTACCAATACAATGCAAACCTTCAAAAGTCACCCCGTTTTGGAAACTACACCCCTCACAGAACATATCAAGTGATATAATGAGCAGTTTGACCCTACAGCTGTTTCACAGATTTTATTAACATTGGGACGTGAAAATGAAAAATTACTTTTTTTCCAATAAACTGTCAATTTAGTCCAAAATTTATTTTTTTTTTTCAAAAGGATAAAGGAGAAAAAGCTCCCCAAGGGTTGTTACACAATTTCTCCTGAACACAGCAATACCTCATATGCAGTTATAATCTGCTGTATGGGTAAATGGTGGGGCTCGGAATGCAAAGTACGCTATTTGGTTTTGGAGGGGCAGATTTTGCTGGAATAGTTTTCAGGTGCCATGTCGCATTTGCAAAGCCCCTAAAGTACCAATACAATAGAAACCGCCCCAAAGTGACTCCATTTTAGAAACACCCCTCAAGGAATTTATCTAGGGGTATTATCATTTTGAGCCTAAGAGTGCTTCCTGAAAATTAATGTACAAAGTGAAAATTTACATTTTTAAAGAAATATGCCATTTCGGTGCCCAATACGTTGCACCCACTTTGTATCATCAGAGACATGCGCTCTTAAAACTATTAAGTGGGCTATCCCGGGTAGAAAGAAGTTGTATATGTAGGTGTAAACTGCTGCTTGGGCACACAACAGGGCTCAGAAGGGATGGAGCAGTGTGCTTTTTAGCTTTTGGTGTACAGATTTGGAGGGATTTCCTAGAAACTATGTTGTTTTTGAAGAGCCCTGAAAATGCCAGTAAATTGGAATTCCCCAAGAAGTGACCCCATTTTGTAAGGGCAATTTTAGAGTCTCTATAAATGTGACATGGCGTACAAAAACCAACAATCTAAATAAGCGGTCCAAAAACACATAGCGCTCCTTATCTGCACCCTCCCGTGTGCCCAAGCGGCAGCTTATGTCCACATGTATGACACTGGTGTTCCCAGGATAACATAATGTCATATGTGGGTATAAACGGCTGTTTGGGCACAGCCGGGCACAGAAGGGAAGAAGCGCAATTTTGGTTTTTGGAGCACAGTTTGGTTTTTGGACGGCTTCCACTTTACTGGCATTTCAGGGTTCTGCAAAAGTGTAAAGGCGTCCAAAAACCAAACTGTCTAAATTTGTGCTCCAAAAACCAAAATAGCACTCCTTCCCTTCTGTGCCCAAACAGCCGTTTATACCCACATATGACATTAAGTACGTTATTCTGGGTACAACAGTGTCATACATGAGGGCATAAACTGCATTTTGGAAACACAGCTGAGCATAGTAGGGAAGGCGCGCTATGTGGCTTTTGGAGCACAGATTTAGATGTTTGGTATCTGGACGCCATGTCATGTTTGCAGAGCCTCTAAAGTACCAGTAAAGATGAATCCCATTTTAAAAACTTCACCACTCAAAAAACTTATCAAGGGGTGTAGTGGGCATTAGTATCCCAGACGTGAATGCACAGCGAATGGTGAAGAGTGAATATGTAAGCTGTCTGGAGTACATTGGGAACACCGAATTCCCTACTATAACCCCAGTAGCTCCTATGATGGGGGAGGTCACTCTGGGGGTCAGTTCTGGTTTATTTTCCCTCGTAAGCTCTAAATCTGGTTTGTCCCCGATATACGCTCCCAGAGGTTATACATTCCCTTCCTGCTATAGCCAGTTTTGTTCTAATGATTTGGTGATTTTTGGGGTTTTTGTCTTCACATTGTACAAGCTATATTTATTTTTTTATTTTTCTGGTGATGTAGCCACATGATGGCTTGTTGTTTCCGGTCTGAGATGTATTTTGTAATAACATTTTTGGGTGCCTATAACCTATTGACTAACTTTTATTAACTCTTTCTTGGTGGATTAAAAAAAATCCCCATCAATTCTGGTATTGTGTTTTACCTTTTCATTTTTTTTCCACACAGCGTACAACATAAGTAACGTTACCTTTATTCTGAGGGTCGGTACGATTATGGAGATACCTCATTTATATTGTTTTTTTATGTGTTACTAGTTTTGCAGAACAAAAATCCATTTTGGGGACATAAATCATTTTTATTTTTAGGTTGACAGAGTTGGTTGATGGCTTATTTTTTGCGGGACAACCTGTGCTTTTTATTGTTCCTGTTTTGGGGTACATGTGACTTTTTGATCACTTTTTATAGCATAAGTTTGTAGGGTGAGATGGTGAGATTACTTCCGGCAGGTTTTTTCAGTTTTTTTTTCCGACGTTCACCGTGTAGGTTAAATAATGTTTCAGTTTTATTGTACAGGTTGTTACGGACGCGGCAATACCAAATATGTATTGTTTTTTTTAATTATTTTTTAGGTTTTTGTTTTATATAACTCATTTGATATAGGAAAAGGGAATTTTGGGGCTTTATTTATTTATTTATTTCACACACTTTATTAAATTTTTTTTGCACTTTTTTGTTTTACATTTTGTATTTGTCCTATAAGGACGCCTGAACCAGGGATCGCTGGTTCAGTATTATACACTGCAATACACGTATTACAGTCTATAAGGGAAAATGCATAGGCTGACTTTCTGCATCTCGGCATGATCAACCAGGTACTGGGGGCACCTAGCAGCCTGGGGTCACTGGCCAGACCCCAGGCTGCAGAAGATACATATGGGCACCCTCCAATCTCACCATGGGGGGACATTTGGCATCGCGGAACCCCTTGTTTGACCACGGCATTCAAGGGGTTAAAACCTTCAATCAGAGCCCATCTCCGACTGGGGGTTATGGAGCAGGGTGTTAGCTGTCAGGTACAACTAACACGGCAGTTAATAACAGGGAAAGTTTGTTACTGCAACAAACTTTCCTTGATATGGCAGCTATATGATCGGGACCTGAACCTATCAGGTCTTGATCTTGTCTCCGTGGACACCAGCAGCTATTAGCGCTGTGTTCACGGAGTTCCTGACCCTTGGGGAGACCCGATCGCCAAACGTCGGCACTGCACAAAGCCCAGCAGGCGCCGACGTTTATATACAGTGGGTGGTCCTGAAAAGGTTAAAAGACCATCAAAAAATTGGGCACGTCCTATTTTTGTCTGTTCTCATGAATATCCTCAACAGACACAAATCTGTGAGGGATTTGTGAAAATCGGTACTCTTCTCAATAGAGCCTTAGTAATTTGCACCTCAGTTTTCTTAGGGTAGGTATATTGCAAATCTATGCATTTACAAAAAACAAAGACAGCATAGACCATAATCATATACTGAAATGTTTATTTCCAGAGTTCAAACTATCATAACAATTCAGCCATGTGTTGGACTTAAATAAATAAAGTAAGATCTATATTTATATATTTATTTATATTTATATATATATATATATATTTGTATATATATTTCGTACAGGGAGCAGAGCTCTTCTTCTTACAGGGGAAGACATACAGTAAGACTTATTAGTATTAAGGAGAAACAGAGAAGGCATATTGTTGACATTTATGAATGTATATGGCATATTTCCAATTCTGAACATTTAGAACAGATATTACTTGTAAAGTGCCTAAATTCCCTAGTTGTGTCCATTTTTTCACAACTGACACAGTAAAAACAATGCATAAATTAATACTGTATTTTTTTTTCTTTGACTTTTAACCACACAAGATATTATTTAAATGAAAAAAAAAACCCAGAAATAATAGTCCAAAAATTAAAAGAGGCCTGAGGCTATCAGCGCAGAGGATCACATAATTTGGCTAACTTAACATCTGAACCAGCCTGTTTGTTGTTCAGGTCCATTGGAGGACCAGAACAATGGACAAGCAGACCACTAAAATAGCAGTTACATACAGAGACCGACGGACTCCATTGACTATATTGTTTTTAAACTGAAAGTGGCAGATAAAAAATGCCTCTGTTTAACCTCCATAATTGTGAGCTTATTGGCCTTTCAATGTACAGACTTATGTAATCAATTAAACTTTGCATATACCAATACAATAACAAGGAAACAAAAGAAATGGAAATCTTTCTGAAAATATCCAATAAGTCTTGCACAAAAACAATTCCTGTTTCTTGTGTGGCTAGCATTTTTTGTAAGAGGCAATTTGGTCTTGATTGCATTATGCAGTCATAAGCTTACAGAGACAAAGGAAACCATGTGACACAAAAAAAACATAAATGCTAACATAAAATTTTGCTAGATAAATATAAAATGCTGTTACTTATAAAAAACTCAAAAAGGTCCAAATTCTATAGGATAAATGAAAGAATCAACCTTTCGAACAACTAAACAAATTAAACTGAGAAAAGACATAGGTGTCTTCCCCTCTAGGGCAGTAGTTCTCAACCTTTTCAAGCAAAGTACCCCCTAGTGAGAAAACGTCTGAAACGAGTACCCCCAAAGTAGCGATCACTTATAAATGTTAATAAAATAGGGCTTTGTTTGGAGCCTTCATTAACAATTATGTAATGGCCCCGTCAGTGCCCCAACATGTATTATAATGGCCCCCACAGTGTCCCCACATGTAATATGGTGGGAGCGAGTGTCAAGCTGCAGTCATTACTTACCACAGGGGTGGATTAATGGTACCATGGTCCTCAGGCTGTTAAGAAAGTACGCCCTTCCCCCAATTCGTGCCAAATATCTCTGTGACAGAATAATTTCCCATAGTGGCCCTCCATGCAGTATAATGTCCTGTGCTCTTCCAGCCTCCAGCGATGACATCAGGGACCACTGAGGCCCAATCACAGGCATAATGACATTATGCGTCTTTATGCCACTTGATCAAATCTCTGAAGTCATCACCGGAGACCAGAAGAGCACAGAAAGCAGTGCCAGAGCCCATGGGAGGTGAGTAACACTGTTATGTTTAATCACCTCCCCTTCACATCCGTTAATTATACTCTGAGGGTCTGAAAAGACCCCAGAGGTTAATAGTAGTTCGTTGGTGGCGAACCCCATGAACTACCATTAGGAGCAGGAGAGGGGCTCAAACCGCAGCGTGTACCCCTGGGGATAGTGGGACGTACCACCTGGGGTACGTTTAACGTGCCTTGAGAACCATTCTTCTAGAGTACATTAAAATGTAGGATAAACAGTGCATGTTTTGTAATGGATAAACTGTACATTGATTTAGCAATAAGAGAAGAATAAAGAGGTATTCCCATCTGGGCATTTATGGCTATAGCCATAGAATATTTCATAAATGCCTAATGGATGCGGGTTCCACCTCTGAAATCCTAATTTATCTCAAAAATAGGAATCCCTGACACTGGTTTGAGGCTGCAATGAAAGGAGAGGTGGCTATGCATGGGTGGGTCTTTCAATTCACTTTTATGAGAGCTCCGAAAATAGTTAAGGCTGCTTGCTTACCTATTTTCAGAACTCTTGTACAAATGAATGGAGACCTCAGTATGTATGGTTCTCTCTCCCTTTAATGTGGTCACAAACCACTGTCAGGGAATCATGATTCTTAAGATAGATGTGGGTCCCAGAGATAGACCGCATTTAAAGGACTTTTATGGAATATCCTGTGGCATACCCCTTTAACTTAAAATAGTGTTTATATTGTGCTATTCACCTGACCATAACAGAAAAAGATTCATACATGTGTACCAGTTGTATGGTATAATAGGTTCATGTGAGATTCAATACTTCTACCATTCCTGAGTATATACGTATCATATTTATACTGTTTAATGTATGAAATGTTTTTCAGTATACAGTACTGCACAAAAGTTTTAGGCAGGTGTAGAAAAATGCTATAAAGTAAAAACGAGTTAATCGTTTAATTTTGTAAAAGAAATTAAATGAATGAACAAAAGAAAAATCTAAATCAAATCAATATTTGGTGTGATGACCCTTTGCCTTCAAAACAGCATCAGTTCTTCTAGGCTCATTTATACACAGATTTTGAAGGAATTCAGCACAGAGGTTGTTTCAACAACATCTATCTGCATGTAATGCCAGATAGACTTGATGATATTGAGATCAGGGCTCTGTGGGGGTCATATCATCATTTCCAGGACTCCTCCTTCAAGGATGGTCACACCAAATATTGATTTGATTTAGATTTATTTTTATTAATTCTCTTTGCATATTGCTAATTGACAAAAAAAAACAATTTACTCTTCCCAGCCTACCTAAAACGTTTGCACAGTATTGTAGATCCAAAAGGTTGGATAAAATACAAATTTAACAATCATTGAAGACCCTCAGAAGAAGCTAAGCAAAGCATGTGTTGGGGTGTAATACCCCCTTGGAATGTTTTTATGTCAGTTTCTTGTGTGGCCTTTTTCAGACTTGCATGTAGATTGTGTAACTTGCAACTTGTTCTTTACGTATGAATGGGATCTTGATATATTTTAAAATGTAACACTGTCTGTGTGGGGAAAATGATATGGATTGAGAGAGGGGTTATTTTTCCACGGGTGTTATATGTTTTATATGTATTTAAATTGCTTGTTATATTATATATGCTTTGCTGTTTGGTTGTAGTTGATTTTTGTTGTAAAACACAGCATAGCAGTTTAACTTTATAGTCTAAAAATACATTGAGTCACTTGAGATTTGTAGAATGCAGGTGACACTTAGAGGGAGTCTACCACCTCCCCCAATCATATTCAACTGTCTCCACCATGGTACAGAGCACATTACGGTAAAAAAATAACACTTTTATAGATTTGGTGAAAAACAACTTTGAAGTCTAATGCAATTGAGGCAGTTGGTGCACTGGGGATGGGCTTCAGCCCCGTGGAGCACTGCTCTTACTGCTCAGACCACTACCATCTCCTGCCTGCACCACCCTGTGCAGTGGGAGTTGATCCTTCCACTATTATGACCCATACTCATCCTAATTCAGGCAACAAGAGCACTGCTACCATTGTTGAAGGCTCAATCCCAGTGCACCAATGGCCTCATTTGCATAAGATTTGAAGGTTTGTTTTTTTTTTCTTTAAATCTATAAATGTGACATACATAATAGGGTATGTTGTTTATAACTGTTATAACTTTGTAATGTAGAGGTAGCAGTTGAATATGATTGGGGGAGGTGATAGACTCATTTATTAGCATTACAAAAAGTTAGGGCAAGAGCACACATTCAGGTTTTGTTGTTTTGAAGTATGCAGTTTTTGAAGCCAAAATCAGGAGTGGAGTTAAAAAATAATAATAAAAATAATTTCTAACTTTTTATGATCCACACCTGATTTTGGTTCAGACACTGTCTGTCATAAAAAAAAAAAAAAAAAACCCATCAGGTCCAGACGTTACAGGTTAGAACTTGAAAAACTCAGAACATCTTATGTATTTATGATGGTATATAAATACATAAGATGCCAAAGTAGCATCAGCAAACTATCAAATGTGTATAGACGTCACCAAGTTCCCCCTAATGGCAGATGTTAAGGAGAAGAAGGATTGGGCATATTAGATTTATCCTTATCCTTTTTTTCCTCCAGAGATAAGCTGCCACCAGAGGTATCTGGGTGCAGTTCACTCCGTTCTTCACATAGAAAGCACATGCTCTACATAAATGTATGGGCAGCTTTAGATAGCTCTATGCCCGAGTGAATAAAGTAAATTACTTGATGTAAGCTATCTCTTGGCACATTCAGATTTTTGAAGGGAACCTGTCATTGACTTTTAGACACTCACCCATAGGTCCTTAGTCCCAAAAAAAATAAAGTTTATACTTACCCAGCTCCTGCTACTACCAGTGCCTGCACAGTTCTCTACTAAAGCTGGAGTGGTACGCGCTGGCCAAGCTGTACTTCCCCAGCTTCACTGAAGAACTGTGCAGGTGTCGGAAATACCAGAAATTAGCCAGGTGCGACTCATTAGATTCACCTCTAGATAAGTATAAAGGTTTTTAATTTTTCATTGCGGTCCCCAACACAATTAGGATAAGTCTATTGGAGACATTAAAGGGATTGTCCAGGGACTTTAGATTCACTTACCTGATCCAGCAGACTCTTGCAAGGAGATCGGAAGCAGCTGTGAAACCCCGTCTCGCTCCACCCCTGCTTCCCTGATCATACATCTTACCTGTGCTATGGGGGCCAGCATAGAAAGGGGGGTTGGAGCACTGCTTGAGATCACATGACCTGGGGATCAGGACAAGGCCAGAACCCCCAGGTTTATCATCAAGAATCCACCACAAGTCCATAAAGACTTAAGGTGGTTTATTGTCCCAAAAGTCTGTGACAGGTTTCCTTGAGGTGGGGGAAATAAGGTAAACTAGGGAACTATGCCAAATTTTTTGTTTTGTCAATACTAATACTTCAGCATTTAGCAGCAACTGTTGTATTGTTATGCTAGGCTGCAAAATCTCCTTATATATAAATAACAATGCTGTTGTCAGCACCTGAAGAAACAGAGGGTATGACACAGAAAGAGGTGATGGAACATGGCTGAGTGTGCTCACTTTACAGAACAGTCAACAGTTTTCAGCCAACTTTACACCATTGACATTAGATTCCCAGAAGTACAAATTCTAAAGGACTACAGACTGTCACGTATAGGGGTTGAAAACCATGAAGGGCATTATCTGGATATTTGAATACATATGAAAGACTGTGCTAAGTATTACACCAACAATTAAATGAACAATATATTTTTAACTTTGTATTACTTTCAAGCTACACTAGAAGCTTGTGCTTTTCATTGCTGACACCAGCCAGAGTCTCTAATCATTGGACTACACTCTCAGTTAACACTGATTCTCAGTACACACTCAAGTCTATTGGATTCATTTACAGGGACAATGTGCTATACCTGCCTTTTTGAGATTCAGCAGCATCTGACCGCTATAGTGTACAGTTTGATTAGTTTTTAATAAAGCAGTTGTGGAAAATAAGGTGAAGAATAAAAAAGTAGTATTCTGAATTTTTTCCAACATAGCATTTTTGGTCTAGTTGCTGTTCTTATTAGTTAGTACTGTATGTTTTTAAACTATTTTTCCCCATTTACTTTTAGATTTCTTACAGCTACACTAGATCTAATACATGTACTTCGGAAATGTTTTCAGCATCCATCAAGACCCTTGACGTCTCCATCTATTTTCTACTCACACTTTTCTATTTTCTTCTACATAATCCTACCATACTAACATTCCCACTTCTATTTTAAAATCCTTTCTCATCTCTCTTCTTGTCTTTCGATTCTAACCTGACATGCACATGCGCTTTCAGGAGATTTTTAGTAAGACTTCTAGATTTACTAGGTTAATTATGAGAGCTTTACAACCATTTATAATTTGGTATTTAACCCTCACACTACAATAGGGGTATCAGAAAACACAGAACTTATTGATCCAGGATCGGACAGTTTCCTTTGTGGAGATGAAGGTTGTAGTGAGTTCTTTATCCCAGGTGCGTCCTGTGAGCCATTTGGTTTAAGTTTTCCATTTTGACCTCGAAGGTCTCCAGGGGGCTCTAGAAAAGCCACGTGACGACTGAGAGCTGCTTTCTCACTGGTAGTCTCATGGTTAGGTGTTGCACTGAGAACTGAGGAACGAATACTGTCCCTGTCCTCTCCTTGACCTCTATCACCTGTCCTACACCAGCAGCGGCATGGTGTCAGATATAAGTAGATCAGGACTAGAATGACACTAGCCACACAGCCCACAAGAGTGGTATAAGCAGTATTTAGTGTGTCCGGATGCACGTGTCTTGTGAAATTAAACACACTGAGAGTCACATACAGCGTCTCATTGAGTGCCTCACCTTGAGCATAACAAGTGTATGTGCCACGGTCCTCCAAACGGATATGTCTTATTTTCAGACTGCCATTATTCAGCACAGATATACTGCTATTTGTTTGATCCCCATCATATTGTTTGTGGATCTCATTTCCAGGTGTCATCCAAATCTGACTTACATCTCTTTGCTTAGTGTCACAGTTTAATATCACTGTATCTTCCAGATATACTTCCATTCCACTCTCTCGCACAATACTGCAATTCATGAATTCACTATCATTGAGAGAAAATATATTGATAGAAACAGTTCTTTGCTGGGAAGGTGGGTAGCACCGTAACTGTTCTCGGAAGTCCATAGTAGACGCCAGCTGTCGGACATGCCAATGCCAGTACAGTCCATACAATTCACAGTTGCAGGTCAGTTGATTTCCATGCAAGTAAAGCCTGTTGGTCAGCCAAGCAGGCAAAACCCGGAGTTGTGGCACTGGGAGACTCTTTATTTGATTGAAAGAGATATCAAGTAGTGACAACTCTGGCAATTTTTCTCCATCCTTCACCAGTTCAACAGGGAAGCGTGTCACTAAATTGTAGCTCAAGTATAGCTTCTGCAAATGCTTCATATCATCAAAAGCACTGCGATCAATATCTACAATTGCATTTTTAAAGAGAACAAGAACCTCTAGGTTTTCCAAAGCACTAAACGCATTCTCATCAAGTGCTCGCAATTTATTACAAGATAGGTCTAAGTGACGCAGGTTGGGGGTCATATGGAAAGCCTCTGATGACACAAAAGTAATTTGGTTGTGTGATAATAATAAAGTGTGTAGCCTCTTAAGTGGAACTGAAGTCCATTCAGCCCGCAGACGTGCCAGGTTGTTGTGCGTAAGGTCCAACATTGCTATATACTTTGGTAGGTTGCTAGGGATAACAGCCAGTTCCTTTTTGGAGCAAGTGATGACATCACTTGCACAAAAACAAGTATCTTGGCAATTTAGTGGAGATGCTTCTAACACTGTCATCATTTTTCCAAGAAAGCAAAAACTGAAGGCCCAAAACAGTTGTGGCCAGAAGACAAAGGATAGCCACATAGTGAGAGATAGGTCACAGATAGCAGACTCTTAAATTTCTTGCATTGTTCCAGACCATTGATGGCAGATATTCACTGGCACAGGACAGTAGAGACACTTCAAACATACTTAAACGTCTTAAAGAGTATGATGAAGGTAAGTCTTTAGAAATTACTGGATTAGCCCATATTCTTTCTGTTCAAAAAACAGGTTTCAAAATATTTCCGTGTCCAGCTCCATTATGGCACATTAGGAGCCAAAGGCAGATTCCCAAAAGATATTAAAGGGTATTGACTCCACAAAAACAAATCCCTGTTAGGAAAAAAAGAAAATTTTAAAACACAAGCTGCGATAATTACAATATATCAATTTTTTATCCAAAGTGCTTTAATAGAAAAAATATATTTATTTTACATGTTTAATGATAAAATTAAATCATCTTTACCAAGCTCATGTGCTAATATTAGACAGTGTATGTTATAAATCAGGCATTCTCAACAGGGGTGCTGTGTAAACCTGCCAGGGGTCCCATGGCACTCTGGTGATTAGATGTCTGCATGTCTTCATTCAACATTAAAAGGAGTCTGTCAGCAGAAAAATCTTAACCAAAGTAATGATGGTACCTTGTAGTACTCCTAACACACTTTCCAAATATGTCTTTGTTACATTCAGCATTGCAACACCATTATCAAGAAAATCGCTGTTTTATTAATATGCAAATAAGGTAAAATGGACTTTTGGGGCATTTCTTACCTTACCCAGGCTTCACTCTGTGCTGTAGATTACCTTCCCTAACGCCTACCTAGCTCAATCAAAGGATGGTGGGTTGAACTGGGCAGCAGTTCCAAAGCATATTTGGAACATATGTAAGGAGCACTACTGATGACAGACTTCCTTTAAGGATGCAAATAAGTTGAATAACAAGAATAATGCAGTATGCCGCACTATTTTTGCCTTCAAATAAATGGCACTTTCAACAGAGGTTTCGAATTGAGCCTCCAATGGAAATGTGAAGAGAGCTACTATTGCAGTAGCCACACAAATCTCTCTGATTGTTTGCTAAAATGTTTCACTCTGGAGTACAGGCTGTTCACAGAGCATAGTCTAGGCTTGATACAATATTACCCACATCTCAGTTGAGAGCAAGTCTCATGTGTTTGCAGCCTCTGAATGTAAAGACTACATGCACACGAACATGCACATGAAGCTGGGCCGTTATTGAACAGCACGGACAGCACATAGATGACATCTGTGTGCTGCCTGGGCCTCCATGGCCCCATTCACTGAGCGTCAGAATGACAGGAATATGACCTGCGAAATTGCCACATTCATGGGCCTGTGAAAATACAGCTCTGTGTGTATGGGGCCATAAAAATTAATGGGTCAGTGTGCTAGCTGTGAAAAACACAGCTAGCAAACTGCTGATTCAAACCAGTCGTGTGCATGAGGTCTTAATAAGAGTCTTAAAACTGGTATCAAACTAATATTTTAAGAAAGGTGATGAATGAAAACATTAAAGTACATTAAAAAGTTGAATAGCCTTTGATTAAAATACTGGAAACCCCCTCTAAATGAATCCAGATGACCTACACTTAAATGAAATGGATGTTTTTTACTGCAGCGCTTTTCATAGAAAGTTTGCAGAGGTTTCCTCTGCAGAGTTTCTGCTTCATTATACCTATAGGGAAACCGCCGGCGTTTCCATAGGTATAATCGAAATGCTATGATTTCCAAAACCGCAACAGTTTTTGAAAGCGCAGCGTGTCCGCTGTGCATATTTTTCTGCAAAGTGGGGATGGGATTCGCTAACCCTTGTAGACATTTACCAGTTCCTTTTGGACTTATAAGATTAAAATAATTTAATGGGTTTTAAACTAGCAGGATAAATACATCCGATTGTGTCTCTAAGGAGGATGTTGAGACTATGTTTAATGGACTTGATAAACATAAATCCAGTATAGTTCTTACTAGAATCTGCATTATTTCTTCAGTTGCAATAGGCTTTAGTGCTGTAAAAGCTAGTACTAGTGTTTTATTTTCCTTTTATATTAATTCTAGAGTAGTAAACCAAAGTGACTGACAGTTCCAACACTATTACTGGTAATAATTGGTCTGTCAGGCATTGTGATGACGGATGAGCTGATGATGCAGGAGCTGGGGTTTACTTTGCACTTGCATTACAGTCAGACTGTTCCCTCTTGCATTTAATATAGTGGAATTCTATAAACGGATGGGTTTAGAATAGGGACAACAGAGAAAACTAAAATATTTTATGAACATAAATTAAAATGAAGGTACACAACCCTTTTAATTCTGGAAATGGCAAATGTGCCAGATGATGCAAAACAAGCCCACTTCCATATTTAAACAGGGTTTATTGTTCTTCATAGCAAGTGACTCACCTATTTTGGCATATATAGCTGATGAGTATGATTGGAATTATTTTGCTTTGACCATATACCAGCTACTTTTCCATTCAGCATTAACATATTGAGCATTAAATATCTGTATGTGTTCATATATTTGTATACAAAATATATAATTTTCAAGCGCATCTATTAGTGGTCCTAACCTTTTGGGATTAGCCTTTTTTAAAGAGGACCTGTCACAGAATGCTAAATGCCATGCATTGGTCTTTCTCTTTTTAAAATCTGTTCACCCATTCAAAAGATACGGCCACTGATGGCATTTACTGTATTGTATTTGGTGACAGATCCTCTTTTAAATAACACATAATGTTGAGCCACACTGAATATTAAAAGTTTAAAAGCCTACACCTAGTGATATTGCTATAACCTTCATGTTAAAAGGGTTGTTTCATGAAGACAAGCCATCCATATGCTCTATTAGGGCATACTGACATCACAGAGGGGGGTCCTCTGCCTGAGATCTCCCTTTATGATCTGGTGGCTTACACTTGTCCTAATATTACATAGACAGCCATTGACCCAAATAGTTGATCCATTGCAAAGGTAATGCATACCTGACCATGACTTTCCATGGCAAAATCAACTGTGTGTTGGGAGTGCTAGGAACTGACTGTCTACATTTTGAAAGGGGTTATCTCTGGTTGAACAACTCCTTTAAAGAGGACCTGTTTCTTTTTATGACAAGGCTGTTTTAGTAAACATATGTATTCTCCATGGAATAATAATTCTGGATAATATTTTCTTATAACTCTGTTTTGTGCCTTTCCACTGTTATTCTTCCTAGAAATTTATGAGTAAATTGCTAACAGGGTGTTATCAGTTGGGGAAGTGCTCCTACTATTGGTCAGTGTCAGATTGTGTATGGACACACTGACAAATGGTAACATTAATGATATCATAATTTGCTTATAAATGTCTAGAAAGAATAACAGAACAGCTCCAGAATTATTACATTATGAGGGATACAGTTGTTTACTATAATAGGCATGTCAGAAGAGGTGACAGGTCCTCTTTAACTGCCACTGTTCTGGCTTTGACCCATATTCTGTAATGACCTACCTATGGTCACTTGCATACAATAACAACTGGACCTGCAGATGTTGTAGAGTCAAATGCAGAAGGCTTGAGTGTCATATGTGGCTTCCAAGTCATTGATTGGGGAATACAAACATGTCATGTCAGTAATGTTGTTAGATGACAATATATAAAATAAAAGTAACACTAAGTAGTTTTAGACAGACAATGATGAAAGAAGATTCAGTAGAGTATTCATCTGACTACACCAGCCCATAATGAAGTACTTCCAAGAAGTGCTTGGCTGGCAACTTTCTAAAGATCCTTTTCCCTCATCTGACACCTATTTTTTGCTTAATAACAGAAATAGGTGGCAGCAGCTGGAAAAACATTGTGTGTCCATCGCCATAATGTCAGTTTTTAAAACATAGTGTTTTGGCAAATAATTAAAACAAGCCACTCATGTTTCCTCATTTATGTCTGGAAACATGGTGCAAACCTATGCATATATTGTATTATAGGTACACAAAGAAGCTAAACATGACAATGGCATCTTTCATCACTTTGCTGCCTGCTGGCTAGTAATATATCTGATGTGGCTCAAATCTCATCGATACTCATTTTGAGATACACCAAGAATTCTTTCTTGCATGAATCCGATTAATTCCATACATCTGTTCATCACCCATAATATGGCTTATAAATTCTTCTCCAGCACATCTCTAGTTCCATGTATACATGTGTATGTGGTTCACATACAAACAGACCTACCTGGAGTGCTGCCTGTACTCTTGTCATATTCTGTGGGTGAGTAAGTGTGTACAGTAAGTGCAGTCCTAGCACTGGATGGGAGGGGGTTGTATGTTTACGAGGATGATGCAGATAAACTGCAGGTCCTCAGGATGGATGGCATTGTGCGGCTGATGAGAGATGAAGGTGTGTTTGTATACATAGTCATCTGTATATGTACAGTCTGACCTTTACCTTATGTGCTTATGATGATTATGTCCTCTCATGTGTCTTTGTAACTCAGATAATCCAAACACATCAGTGCATGTAAGCCATAGCTATGTTTCTGTTTCCTCCTATGTACTTGGTGTATGAATTCATGACAGGACTTCTTCACCATGTCTATATGTGCTTTTAGGTTAGATTTACATAGGTATGGAATCATTTATCTGTAGTAGTGTTGCTCTGGACCGCCTCATCTGCAGCACTCTTGGTATGCACCTGACTTTACCATGTCAGTGTATGTATTTTACTGTACCTGTCTTTTTGCTCCTGTGAGTTCCTTGCTTTAGCATGTCGCTCTGTGTCGCAGGCAAGGTGCAGTTCTTCTCTGTCCTCCGCATGCAGAAAGCTTTGTCCGCTGCAGCCACTGCTGATCTCCCTCTTGTTATTGGTGCCAGAGAGCTGGGGGAGGAGAGAGAGTGAGAGAGAGAGAGAGAGAGAGAGAGAGAGAGAAAAGGACAAAAAAGAGAGAGGGAAGAGGGTGGAGAAAGGAGGGGGGAAGAAAAAGACAAAAGGAGGAGGGAGACAAGAGGGGCATAGATGATAAGGGAGGGTAACAAAAGAAAGGCAGCAATGAAGGAGGAGGTTGTGATATGAAGCCGTCCTGTTTGATGCTCAGTGACTCAATGCCCTTGTAGTCTGAATTGGTTTCACTGCATCTTCATTGATACTTGCTATAGATCTGCAGTAAATGTCAGCTGATTTCCATTTTTACTTCCCTCTTTTATTATATTTACTCAGTCTTGTTCCCTTGAGATTTTTCTATAACTACTTCTCATAACCTTTCAGCAATGTCCTTGAATCATGCATTCCTTTAATTTATCCTCTTTACCAGTCCTTAGGTTTTCCTCTTCTCTGCAAACACATCCATAATCTCTCACCCTTTTTGTTTTACTTCATTCATTTCTATGCCTTGTGCCTGAAGGATTGCAGCTGTGCTGTATATTGCTTTTATTGTATCATGAATTATTTGTTATCTTTACAAAATGAGCAGATGTTTTCAAAGTGCAGTATTGAAGGGGTCTTGTGCCCATGCATATCGTCCCACGGTTTATATACCACACAGCATGCACTACCCTTTACAATTATAACTAGCTAATACTACTTCATTGTAAACTTCTACAGATCAGAGGTTTTATCACCCCATCATCCTCTTACTTTCTACTCATTTTTATAGGTGGTTCTTTCCAGGATTTAGTGTAAAGTAAGGCAATGTTCACATTTAATTTTTTCCGAGGTTCAGAGGATGTACAGGAAAAAGTTTTATCATAAGTATCTGCCTGGTATATTGCATTGTTTCAACTGTACAGAAAAGTACAATATAGAATTTGTACTCAGGGAGTCCATAGAAAACATATATATGGAACCATATACTGTATACAGTGGCATATTTCAAGAGTAGAGCTATATGAACTTGATCACATTTATTATTTCAATTATTTTGCACCCATGCCATCCTGTCTCACACTGCCATTGGCTAAAGGATATGTCACTAACTGTACACTATCCAATCAGGATTGCTAATATGTGAATAACCAAAACTAATGAATGGTATGGCGTGGCATATAAATAGGGGTGTAGTATGTAAAAAGGGGAGTCTCCTAAAAATAATAAATAATTAATCGAGGTAAAATGTTCAACTAATCGTGATTTTGATTTAGGTCATAATTGCCCAGTCCTACTTCAGAGCTGTCAGAGATTTACCCTTAGAAATGTTCTAGACTAGATGTGAATAGAGACTAAATAAGGCTACACTTGCAAAGCAGGTATAAAACTATAACTTCCTATAGTAGAGTAATAAATTCTACACTCAAATTACTTCAGAGACCATAGTTGAAATGTCCATTTTTTTTTTTTTTTTTTTTTTTTGTAAAATTAGGCTTCCTTTATGCACATTTTATTTGGGTGCTTTTTATGGTTAAAAAGTGCCAAGCATTTTATACATTTTTTTATCACATTTTTTACCATGTTTTTTATATTGTAACATTTGAAAGAATTTGTTTCCTGGTACTTTTCAAGTCCTATAGAGAATTATGTGGAAAAACATGAAAAAAGCCATACTTAGCGTATACTATGGCAGATTTACTAATACTAATACTGGTCTAAAAGTTAGACCATGCAAACTTAGACTAAACAGGCTTAAACTGTGCCATATTTATCAAAGTGTCTAATGCTGGTTGATAAATCTGTTGCATTATTAGACTGTCTAGTCTGAATTTACACCTCCTATTAGTTGGCTTAGTTTATGCCACAAAAATGTGTCAAAATTTGGTGCATTTGTTGGTGCATTGTGGCACAACTTATGTCGTGCCCACTTTCCATAAAGCTACTCCCCTTTCCTGCAAAGCCATGCCCCCTTTTCATACAAGTCATAAAAGTGTCTAAAAAGTGTCTATAACACTTGTTAAATGTGATGCAAGACATATTAGACAGATTTAAGAAGCAAATTGCGCCAAACATCCGGCACATTTTGCTCAATAAATCTCCTCCACTGTGTTGAATTGATTTAGAGAGAAAATTTATATTGGAATAGAAATATAATATTTCTATTTCATTTTGATTCTCTGACATTAAAGAGCAACAAGCGCAGGTAGTTTTGATGCCTGATGTGCTATTTAAACCCCCAACAGTTTTGAAGGAGCAGGAATTGGGGCTTGAGTGCATTACCGTTCACCCAAGTAAATTGTGTTCATTGACACTGCAACTACAAACAGCTCTAACTCCAGAGCCGCAGAAGCTAGAGCCACGATCTTGGTCTTGTTTTAAAGCCAAGATTCTTCCCAGATAGATTTTGAGATATCACTGGTTGAAACGGAGATGCATAAACTCGCAGCTTTCACTTTAACCAGTGTGCAGGAGAACACGAGCAGCTGACAGGGAGAGGAGAAAATGATTATATTATTCTCCTGTCCCTGACACTTCAGATAACCCCAGGGGAGGGGGTACCATGGACTTCTATATCAGTCAGAAGCATCCTTGCAATGTAACCCCTTATATGCTGGGGTCAATGCTGAACAAAGCACCCAAGTTATTTTATAGAAAAGAAGTAAAAAATAATTTCCCCCCCAGTTAATGAAAAAAATAAAATAAAAAACAAACAATTGGTATCACCACATCCGTAACAACCCCTAAATAAAATTAGTATGTTATTTATTCTACATGATAAACTCCATAAACCTTAAAATTCAGACGCCAGGATTGATGTTTTCTGATCATTTCACACCTCAAAAAACTGATCAAAAAGTGTTATTTACCCACAATATTTAAAGGTCTCATAAAGCTACATTGAAATAAAATGTAAAAAGTTATGAAGGCGGGAATGCAGAGATGATAAAATGTTAGATCGCTAAAGGGTTAAAATGCACATAAGGCACCGCAGTTATATGCCAGTAATAAATCTGCAATAAAAAAAAGTCACAATTTCGGGAGGGTTTTTGCAATTTTAATGTGACTGTTAGGGGGTTAAGCAGAAAGGCAATGGTCAGAAGGGCACTGTCAGGCAGGGGTTTTGTGATTCAGAGCTCCAATCAGAGGTAGCCAGTATCAGATCTCAGAATCACAACCCCCCGCCTGCTCCTGCCTAACACCACCCTCCTGACAGTACAGAGCCTAAATAGTATGTCAGACACCAAAACTAACAGCATTGACTGCTCAGGAACTGTGGGGGCTACAGAAAAAAAAAAATCCAGAATCAGTCGAGCACCTATTAATTGATGTAAAGTGCTGGACTTGTTGGAGGTGGTGAAAGATCATCTTTCTGATATAAACACTGGGGCTTCTAAAATGCAATTTCTAAACTCTGTGCTTGCAATGGAATAGTCTACTAATGTTAATATTGAAACCAACCACATACAGTCATATGAAAAAGTTTGGGCACCCCTATTAATCTTAATCATTTTTAGTTCTAAATATTTGGGTGTTTGCAACAGCCATTTCAATTTGATATATCTAATAACTGATGGACACAGTAATATTTCAGGATTGAAATGAGGTTTATTGTACTAACAGAAAATGCGCAATATGCATTAAACCAAAATTTGACCGGTGCAAAAATTTGGGTACCCTTATCATTTTATTGATTTGAATACTCCTAACTACTTTTTACTGACTTACTGAAGCACAAAATTGGTTTTGTAACCTCACTGAGCTTTGAACTTCATAGCCAGGTGTATACAATCATGAGAAAAGGTATTTAAGGTGGCCAATTGCAAGTTGTTCTCCTATTTGAATCTCCTCTGAAGCGTGGCATCATGGGCTCCTCAAAACAACTCTCAAATGATCTGAAAACAAAGATTGTTCAACATAGTTGTTCAGGGGAAGGATACAAAAAGTTGTCTAAGAGATTTAACCTGTCAGTTTCCACTGTGAGGAACATAGTAAGGAAATGGAAGACCACAGGGACAGTTCTTGTTAAGCCCAGAAGTGGCATGCCAAGAAAAATATCAGAAAGGCAGAGAAGAAGAATGGTGAGAACAGTCAAGGACAATCCACAGACCACCTCCAAAGAGCTGCAGCATCATCTTGCTGCAGATGGTGTCACTGTGCATCGGTCAACAATACAGCACACTTTGCACAAGGAGAAGCTGTATGGGAGAGTGATGCCAAAGAAGCCGTTTCTGAAAGCACGCCACAAACAGAGTCGCCTGAGGTATGCAAAAGCACATTTGGACAAGCCAGCTTCATTTTGGAAGAAGGTCCTGTGGACTGATGAAACAAAGATTGAGTTGTTTGGTCATACAAAAAGGCGTTATGCATGGCGTCAAAAAAACACAGCATTCCAAGAAAAACACTTGCTACCCACTGTAAAATTTGGTGGAGGTTCCATCATGCTTTGGGGCTGTGTGGCCAATGCCGGCACCGGGAATCTTGTTAAAGTTGAGGGTCGCATGGATTCAACTCAGTATCAGCAGATTCTTGAGAATAATGTACAAGAATCAGTGACGAATTTGAAGTTACGCCGGGGATGGATATTTCAGCAAGACAATGATCCAAAACACAGCTCCAAATCTACTCAGGCATTCATGCAGAGGAACAATTACAATGTTCTGGAATGGCCATCCCAGTCCCCAGACCTGAATATCATTGAACATCTGTGGGATAATTTGAAGCGGGCTGTCCATGCTCGGCGACCATCAAACTTAACTGAACTGGAATTGTTTTGTAAAGAGGAATGGTCAAAAATACCTTCATCCAGGATCCAGGAACTGATTAAAAGCTACAGGAAGTGACTAGAGGCTGTTATTTTTTGCAAAAGGAGGATCTACTAAAAATTAATGTCACTTTTCTGTTGATGTGCCCATACTTTTGCACCGGTCAAATTTTGGTTTAATGCATATTGCACATTTTCTGTTAGTACAATAAACCTCATTTCAATCCTGAAATATTACTGTGTCCATCAGTTATTAGATATATCAAATTGAAATGGCTGTTGCAAACACCCAAAATATTTAGAACTAAAAATGATTAAGATTAATAGGGGTGCCCAAACTTTTTCATATGACTGTATAACACTAAAATATTTAAAGGAACATAAGACTTGAAAAGGAAATGGGAAAAATATCCATGAAGTCTTCTTATAAAAAAATAAAGTACCCCAAATATAATACGTATTTGACTACATGAAGAAAGCGATTGCAAAACTGAAAAAAAGAAAAGATGTATGCCAAAACACAAAAAAAGTAGTAAAATTATAGCAAAAATATATAAAATGCTTATTAATAAAAAAAATCACATATAATATACATAGACAAAGATCAACAGTGTAGAAAAAAAAATGTTAATATTGTTTTGCCTCAATGTGCAAAGCATACCAGCTCAGGAGTTACGGTATGTGTATAACAAGCACTGCTGCTGATGAGCATATACCCTTGTGGTAGACTATTAATGACAGTAAATTGCAGTCCATGGACAAAATGGGTTTGTACTTAACACTTACTACTTTGATTTTTGTGGCATCAATTAGCATTTTGTGGTTATGTACACATTATCAGGTAAAAGAATATATACAGTCCTTTGAAGAACAATATGGCTGCACTGCAAACTTCTACAAATGTTATGTCACCTTACTAATCACTTAAAGAGGACCTTTCATGTCCTCATGAAAGTGTGGTTTTATATACCGCTAGAAAGCCAACAATGTGCTGAATTCAGTCGGCTTTCCTGGTATGTGCCCTGGTGAAGGAGATATCGGTGCTGTTAGTTTCGGCACTGATCTCTCCTCACTGTCAGAAGGGTGTTCCTCATACCTCAGCGTCATTGCTGGGCTGTAAGGAACACACCCCTTGACAGTACTGTAACATAGCCTTGTACTGTCAGAGGGGGCATTCCTTACCGCCCTGCGATGATGCTGAGCTGTGAGGAATACCTGAGTGATTTAGAGCAAATAAACACCACTGTGGGAGAGGAGCATATTATACTATGTGAGGCCACTATGGGGAGCATATTGTACTGTGTGGGGCCACTGTGGAGCATTATACTGGGGGCACTATGGGTATTCTTTTATACTGTGTGGGGCATATTATATTGTGTGGAGCTGCTGAGGAGCATATTATACTGTGTGGTTCCACTCGGGAGTATTATCCTGTGTGGTGCCATTGTGGAGCATAATATTGTGTTGGGACTCTAGGGAGCATATTATACTGTGTGGAGTGTTATATACCATTTGGGGCCACTATGGGGGGCTCAGGGGAGTATTTAATACTGTTGAGGGCACTGTGGAACATTATACTATGTGTGTGCATGTGTGGGGGGGGGGGGTGCTCAAAATTCCTGCTGGCAGCCCTGTGTGCTACAGTGGGTGCAGAAAGTATTCAGACCCCTTTAAATTTTTCACTCTTTGTTTCATTGCAGCCATTTGCTAAAAGCAAAAAAGTTCATTTTATTTCTCATTAATGTACACTCAGCACCCCATCTTGACAGAGCCCTGACCTCAACCCAATTGAGCATCTCTGGAGAGACCTGAAAATGGCTGTCCACCAACATTCACCATCCAACCTGACGGAACTGGAGAGGATTTGCAAGGAAGAATGGCAGAGGATACCCAAATCCAGATGTGAAAAACATCGTTCCCAAGAAGACTCATGGCTGTACTAGCTCAAAAGGGTGCTTCTACTCAATACTGAGCAAAGGGTCTGAATACTTAGGACCATGTGATATTTCAGTTTTTCTTTTTTAATAAATTTGCAAAAAATTTTTCTGTCAAGATGGGGTGCTGAGTGTACATTAATGAGAAATAAAATGAACTTTTTTTGCTTTTAGCAAATGGCTGCAATGAAACAAAAAGTGAAAAATTTAAAGGGGTCTGAATACTTTCCATACCCACTGTATGTCTGAATCACAGCTCCCTCACTATAATCTTGCACATACATGTAGTGCTCCATGGCTGCATACAGTCCTGTGCATGAACCAGCCATGGAGCTATTGGGTCATGCACAGTACTTGTAAGGGAATTGCTAGAGGAGCGATTCCCCAGTAGCTGCTGGTGAACTCTGGGGAGAGGGGCACAACAAGACAGTGAACCCCCCCATTGAAACCCTGACTACTTGCCCGATCTGTCCTAGGCGACAGCCAGCAACTGGTCGACAGTCCCTTCTTAATATAAGTGACAACACAGAACGCAGACAGGACAAACATCAACAAAAGGGAGGTCAGCTAGCCAAGGGGTTGGTAACAGTCGAGCAAAGCAGTACAGAATCAAAATCTAAGAGAATAGTCAAAGTCAGAGGTCAGGAATAAGAATACAGGTAACAAAACAGCAAGGAGTAATAGCCAGTACGTACGAGGCAATAGCAAGCGCCAATGTGAATGAGAGCAAACAATAAATAGGAAGGAAGAACCCGCCCCAGACTTGATAGGACGATAAGCTGTCAATCACACAGGTAAGGCTAAAATTAACTACTAGTGAAACAGAGGAAAACCAAGGTGAAGGAGATGGGTGTGGTGGAAAATCAATTAAGGAGGTGAGGGAATAGGACAGTGTTCAGACAATACAAGAAAAACCCAAAAGAAAGAATCATCTGGTGGGCCCTATGTCCTTCAGTCCGACACTGTATAAGGGGGAGCAATTATATATAAGGGGGCTATCTAATATAAGGGAGAACTATTATATAAGGGGGCTCTTATTTATAAGGGAGGAACTATTATATATAAGGGTGAGCTACTATATATAAGGGGGAAACTTAAATATAAGGGGGCTATTGTAAGGGGAACTATTATATACAGTGCCTTGCGAAAGTATTCGGCCCCCTTGAACTTTTTAACCTTTTGCCACATTTCAGGCTTCAAACATAAAGATATAAAATTTAAATTTTTTGGTGAAGAATCAACAAGTGGGACACAATTGTGAAGTGGAACAAAATTTATTGGTTATTTTAAACTTTTGTAAAAAATAAAAAAACTGAAAAGTGGGGCGTGCAATATTATTCGGCCCCTTTACTTTCATTGCAGCAAACTCACTCCAGAAGTTCAGTGAGGATCTGTGTAATCAAGTCTCCGTATAAATGCACCTGCTCTGTGATAGTCTCAGGGTTCTGTTTAAAGCGCAGAGAGCATAATGAAGACCAAGGAACACACCAGGCAGGTCTGTGATACTGTTGTGGAGAAGTTTAAAGCCGGATTTGGATACAAAAAGATTTCCCAAACTTTAAACATCCCAAGGAGCACTGTGCAAGCAATCATATTGAAATGGAAGGAGTATCAGACCACTGCAAATCTACCAAGACCCGGCCGTCCCTCTAAACTTTCATCTCAAACAAGGAGAAGACTGATCAGAGATGCAGCCAAGAGGCCCATGATCACTCTGGATGAACTGCAGAGATCTACAGCTGAGGTGGGAGAGTCTGTCCATAGGACAACAATCAGTCGTACACTGCACAAATCTGGCCTTTATGGAAGAGTGGCAAGAAGAAAGCCATTTCTCAAAGATATCCATAAAAAGTCTCATTTAAAGTTTGCCACAAGCCACCTGGGAGACACACCAAACATGTGGAAGAAGGTGCTCTGGTCAGATGAAACCAAAATCGAACTTTTTGGCCACAATGCAAAATGATATGTTTGGCATAAGAGCAACACAGCTTGTCAGCCTGTACACACCATCCCCACTGTCAAACATGGTGGTGGCAGCATCATGGTTTGGGCCTGCTTTTCTTCAGCAGGGACAGGGAAGATGGTTAAAATTGATGATGGGAAGATGGATGGAGCCAAATACAGGACCATTCTGGAAGAAAACCTGTTGGAGTCTGCAAAAGACCTGAGACTGGGACGGAGATTTATCTTCCAACAAGACAATGATCCCAAACATAAAGCAAAATCTACAATGGAATGGTCCACAAATAAACGTATCCAGGTGTTAGAATGGCCAAGTCAAAGTCCAGACCTGAATCCAATCGAGAATCTGTGGAAAGAGCTGAAAACTGCTGTTCACAAACGCTCTCCATCCAACCTCACTGAGCTCCAGCTGTTTTCCAAGGAAGAATGGGCAAGAATTTCAGTCTCTCGATGTGCAAAACTGATAGAGACATACCCCAAGTGACTTGCAGCTGTAATCGCAGCAAAAGGTGGCGCTACACAGTATTAACTTAAGGGGGCCGAATAATTTGGAACGCCCCACTTTTCAGTTTTTTATTTTTTACAAAAGTTTAAAATATCCAATAAATTTCATTCCACTTCACAATTGTGTCCCACTTGTTGTTGATTCTTCACCAAAAAATTTAAATTTTATATCCTTATGTTTCAAGCCTGAAATGTGGCAAAAGGTTGAAAAGTTCAAGGGGGCCGAATACTTTCGCAAGGCACTGTATAAGGGGGGGTTATTATAAGGGGGAACTATTATATATAAGGGGTCTATTATTAAGAGAAATTTTATATATACGGGGCTGTTATTAGGGTGAAGATAGGCTATTATTTATAAGAGGTCTATAAAAAGGGGGAAACTATTATATATAAGGCATCTATTATAAGGGAGTAGCTAAGAGGGGAACTATTTATAAGGGGAGTAAAATTATTAAGTGGATCTGTGGATCCAATGATCTATGCCGGCAGGTTACTCGTAGCCACCCACCCGATCGACCAACCAATTGCAGCCGCACAGGGCAGCGCAAATTAACGGTCACTGCTCTGCTCGCATCACTCCCTTTGGGATTTACAAGCAGAGCAGTCACTGTGCTGCCCTGAGCGCTATTTACTGTGCATTACCGCTGTGACTTTACATACTCACCTGTGCCACCATCGATCTTCCTCTGCCACTATCTATCTTCCTCTGTCCATCCTCCTCTGCCACCCTCCAACCTCCTTGTGAAAGATCCTCAGTGCGCCAACACCGCTTTGGCTCACACCTGAGTCTTCTTTCATAAAAACCACACTCACCGCCAGTGAGTGCCGGGTTCACAAGATAAATACAAGACAAGCTTTCTAAATTTTATATATTTATTAACCCCTAAATGGGCCGGTTTCAACATCTAACACATGCAGTTCAGAACAGATATGCAGATGTATACAAGCATTAACAGTTACTAGTTACAAGATACAGTGCAATGAAATAAAAGGGCATAAAAGTGAAATAATTACTTTACCATGCATCTCCTTGATGTGGATCTATAATCCAACACTCACACATGCTCTGTCATGTGTGAATAACCAGTGGAGGCTTCTTAGCATGTAGCATCAATCAACAATCCAGCCTGCATGCTCTTCACAGTGGTCTCTCACAGTGGAAGTCTGTCTGTAATCTCCTTTAGTCTGTCTGTAAAAACTCCTCATAGTGTTCTCTTGTAGTCCCAGCACAATCTCTCCCCACTGACCTCTTACCTCATCTTATATACCCTTTATGCCACCTCCCAGAATTAGGTCACCGGCGACAGCAAGTCTGATTGACTTGAACTCAAGTCCAGATTCTTTGTATTGAGCTGAGACCAAGTGAAATGATACAATGTTATCAACCATGTCTTATCTACCAGCTCAGGCTGACCAATGCATGTTTGTTTGATCACTCAGAGTGGTGTAGGAATTCAATGGAGCCCTGCTGGGATGGATACAAAGCCCTATTGTTCCAGTCAGGCCACTATTGGCAATATACCTATGAGTAGGCTGTGCACATTATGAATGAATGGAACTAAGAGAGAAATACGCTACCCAGAGATCAAAATACAGCTTTGAGTTATAGCCATATTTCAGTGGAATCATCACACTCCTTTGCAATCCTCCATCCTCCTCCACCCTCCTCTGCCACCCTCCATTCCTTTTCCACCCACCCTCCATCCATCCATCCATCCATCCATCCTTTCCCTTTGTGCAGAGTCTCCTTTGCCACCCTCCATCCATCAATCCATCCCTTCCCTCTGTGCAGAGCCTCCCCCCACCTTGCTGGCTGCTGGGTTATTTATTTATTTTATTTTTTTTAATGAACCCCTTACTAGAGATGAGCGAAGTATTCAAAAATTCGATTTGGCAACTTCGCCGAATTTCGCGATATGATTCTATTTGATCTGAATTAATTTGCGGCGAATAAACAGCTATTTCCTGTCTGCAAAGAGCCCGGGTTGGCGGCAAAATGGCGGAAGCCCTTGGATGCCCCAGTCATGTCTCTCTCTCTCCAGCATGGACAACTTTTATTCATGTGGAAGGAGATCTGCTAACAAGCAAAGACACGCCTACCCAATCACATCACTAGAGAATATCATGTAACCGTCTGATGTCACAAAGGTCCTTACTAAATATTCGTTACTGCGAAGCATCAGGAAATCCGGATTCCATGTGAATCGAATATTTCCTGAAATTCGAATCGAATTCCACTTCTGCAGCTTCGATTCGCTCATCTCTACCCCTTACCAACCGCACTTTTTTGGGGGGAAACGTTTTTTTATTGTTTTCCCATATATGCTCAATTTTTTTGAAGCAGGGTTTTTTCTTTTATCTAATAGTAGTTAGAATCAGTTTCTCTCTCTCTCTCTCTCTCTCTCTCTCTCTCTCTCTCTCTCTATATATATATATATTGCGACAATTGGGGGTAGTTTAGCGTCAAAGGTAGGAGCTTCCTGGACTTAACAGAGGTGTTGGTAGCGCTGGGTGCCAAATAAACAGCATATTAGGTAATGGTAATCCAAAAGAAATGGCTTTATTCAGCTTGTAAAAGTAAACAGGAACAAAAATGATAAAACAGTCTAGCCCACACACCGGGCAATACCTCACTTCTTGAGCCCTGACTAACTTATTGGGGCAAGAAGCTTTGCTGAGGTTTCTCCTCAGCAGTCTGGCTCACACTGAGCTTAACCAAGTCTGTTGTAGAATCCAGTCCTCTTGGGACAGTCAACTGTCTGTCTCTAACTGGTCCACCATCCACCTGCTCCCTGCAGGTCACCAGCAGCTCTCTCCTGCTGTGTGTACTCCCTCTGGAGTGAAGCCCCCAGGTATGGGTGTGGTCAAGGCCCTTTTCAACTCTGTTTTTGGGTCGCTCTCCAGCGCCCTCTAGGTTCACACCCTCTCAATATACACACGTGGACAAAATTGTTGGTACCCCTCGTTTAATGAAAGAAAAACCCACAATGGTCACAGAAATAACTTTAATCTGACAAAAGTAATAATGTATAAAAATTCTATGAAAATGAACAAATGAAAGTCAGACATTGCTTTTCAACCATGCTTCAACAAATTTTTAAAAAAAAGAAAACTCATGAAACAGAAATGATGGTACCCTTAACTTAATATTTTGTTGCACAACCTTTTGAAGCAATCGCTGCAATCAAACGATTCCTGTAACTGTCAATGAGACTTCTGCACCTCTCAACAGGTATTTTGGCCCACTCATGAGCAAACTGCTCCAGTTGTCTCGGGTTTGAAAGGTGCCTTTTCCATACGGCATGTTTCATTCCAAAGATGCTCAATAGTATTTAGGTCAGGGCTCATAGAAGGCCACTTCAGAATAGTCCAATATTTTCCTCTTAGCCATTCTTGAGTGTTTTTAGCTGTGTGTTTTGGGTCATTATCCGTTGCAAGACCCATGACCTGCGACTGAGACCAAGCTTTCTGACACTGGGCAGCACATTTCTCTCTAGAATCCCTTGATAGTCTTGAGATTTCATTGTACCCTGCACAGATTCAAGACACCCTGTGCCAGAGGCAGAAAAGCAGCCCCAGAACATAAGAGCCTCCTCCATGTTTCACAGTAGAGACAGTGTTCTTTTCAAGATATGCTTCATTTTTCCATCTGTGAGCATAGAGCTGATGTGCCTTGCCAAAAATTTAGATTTTTGTCTCATCTGTCTATAGGGCTTTCTCCTAGAAGCTTTGTGGCTTGTCAACATGTAGTTTGGCACATTCCAGTTATGTCAGATTCAAGTTATTTATTTAAACGAGGGGTACCAACAATTTTGTCCACGTGTGTGTGTATATACAGTACAGACCAAAAGTTTGGACACACCATCTCATTCCAAGAGTTTTCTGTATTTTCATGACTATGAAAATTGTAGATTCACACTGAAGGCATCAAAACTATGAAATAACACATGTGGAATTATATACTTAACAAAAAAGTGTGAAACATCTGAAAATATGTCTTATATTCTAGGTTCTTCAAAGTAGCCACCTTTTGCTTTGATTACTGCTTTGCACACTCTTGGCATTCTCTTGATGAGCTTCAAGAGGTAGTCACCTGAAATGGTTTTCACTTCACAGGTGTGCCCTGTCAGATTTAATAAGTGGGATTTCTTGCCTTATAAATGGGGTTTGGACCATCAGTTGTGTTGTTCAGAAGTCAGGTGGATACACAGCTGATAGTCCTACTGAATGGAGTGTTAGAATTTGTATTATGGCAAGAAAAAAAGCAGCTAAGTAAAAAAAAACGAGTGGCCATCATTACTTTAAGAAATGAAGATCAGTCAGTCCGAAAAATTGGGAAAACTTTGAAAGTGTCCCCTAGTGCAGTGGCCAAAACCATAAAGCGCTACAAAGAAACTGGCTCACATGAGGACCGCCCCAGGAAAGGAAGACCAAGAGTCACCTCTGCTGTGGAGGATAAGTTCATCCGAGTCACCAGCCTCAGAAATCGCAGGTTAACAGCAGCTCAGATTAGAGACCAGATCAATGCCACACAGAGTTCTAGCAGCAGACACATCTCTACAACAACTGTTAAGAGGAGACTGTGTGCAGCAGGCCTTCATGGTAAAATAGCTGCTAGGAAACCACTGCTAAGGACAGGCAACAAGCAGAAGAGAGTTGTTTGGGCTAAAGAACACAAGGAATGGACATTAGACCTGTGGAAATCTGTGCTTTGGTCTGATGAGTCCAAATTTGAGATCTTTGGTTCCAACCACCGTGTCTTTGTGCGACGCAGAAAAGGTGAACGAATGGACTCTACATGCCTGGTTCCCACCGTGAAGCATGGAGGAGGAGGTGTGATGGTGTGGGGGTGCTTTGCTGGTTACACTGTTGGGGATTTATTCAAAATTGAAGGAATACTGAACCAGCATGGTTACCACAGCATCTTGCAGTGGCATGCTATTCCATCCGGGTTGCGTTTAGTTGGACCATCATTTATTTTTCAACAGGACAATGACCCCAAATTTACCTCCAGACTGTGTAAGGGCTATTTGATCAAGAAGGAGAGTGATGGGGTGCTACACCAGATGACCTGGCCTCCACAGTCACCAGACCTGAACCCAATCGAGATGGTTTGGGGTGAGCTGGACCGCAGAGTGAAGGCAAAAGGGCCAACAAGTGCTAAGCATCTCTGGGAACTCCTTCAAGACTCTTGGAAGACCATTTCAGGTGACTACCTTTTGAAGCTCATCAAGAGAATGCCAAGAGTGTGCAAAGCAGTAATCAAAGCAAAAGGTGGCTACTTTGAAGAACCTAGAATATAAGACATATTTTCAGTTGTTTCACACTTTTTTGTTAAGTATATAATTCCACATGTGTTAATTAGTTAATTAATAGTTTTGATGCTTTCAGTGTGAAACTACAATTTTTATAGTCATGAAAATACAGAAAACTCTTGGAATGAGAAGGTGTGTCCAAACTTTTGGTCTGTACTGTATATATATATATATATATATATATATATTTATACAGTGGGGAAAAAAGTATTTAGTCAGTGCAAGTTCTCCCACTTAAAAAGTGGAAGCAAAAATCCCAGAACCACATGGGGGGACCTAGTGAATGACCTGCAGAAAGCTGGGACTAACGTAACAAAGGCTATCGTCAGTAACACACTACGCCGCCAGGGACTCAGATCCTGCAGTGCCAGACGTGTCCCCCTGCTTAAGCCAGTACATATCCGGGCCCGTCTGAAGTTTGCTAGAGAGGATTTGGATGTTCCAGGAGAGTATTGGGAAAATGTCATATGGTCAGATGAAACCAAAGTAGAACTGTTTGGTAGAAACATAACTCATCGTGTTTGGAGGAGAGTGAATGCTGAGTTGCATCCAAAGAACACCATACCTACTGTGAAGCATGGGGGAGGCAACATCATGCTTTGGGGCTGTTTCTCTGCAAAGGGACCAGGACGACTGATCTGTGTACATGAAAGAATGAATGGGGCCAAGTATTGTGAGATTCTGAGTGCAAACCTCCTTCCATCAGCAAGGGCATTGAAGATGAAACGTGGCTGGGTCTTTCAGCAGGACAATGATCCCAAGCACACCACCAGGGCAACGAAGGAGTGGCTTCGTAAGAAGCATTTCAAGGTCCTGGAGTGGCCTAGCCAGTCTTCAAATCTCAACCCCATAGAAAACCTTTGGAGGGAGTTGAAAGTCCATGTTGCCCAGCGACAGCCCCAAAACATTACTGCTCTAGAGGAGATCTGCATGGAGGAATGGGCCAACATACCAGCAACAGTGTGTGCCAACCTTGTGAAGACTTACAGAAAACGTTTGACCTCTGTCATTGCCAACAAAGGATATATAACAAAGTATTGAGATGAACTTTTGTTATTGACCAAATACTTATTTTCCACCATAATTTGCAAATAAATTCTTTAAAAATCAGACAATGTGATTTTCTGGATTTGTTTTCTCATTTTGTCTCTCATAGTTGAGGTCTACCTATGATGACAATTACAGGCCTCTCTCATCTTTTAACGTGGGAGAACTTGCACAATTGGTGGCTGACTAAATACTTTTTTTCCCCACTGTATATACTGTATAGAAGTCTCTCTCTATCTCTTATATATATAAAAATGAGTTTCTGTCTGTCTATCTGTCTGTCTGTCTGTTCTTTATGACACGACCAAACGACTGGACCGATCCTCACCAAATTTGGCACACATGTACATCAGGTGTCCGGGAATATTTTAGACTGGTTCTCAGCTCTAAAGGATGTACCGTTCCTGAGATACAGTATTCCCAAAAAATGACCAGCATTATCTAATACAAGCCTGCAAGTCTTTCACTCATATTCCAACTGCCATACACACAGTCACATGTCCCTTATCAGCCCATAGAAGTTCGCAGGTGCTTAGTCTCCTCAGACACACATGTTTCCATAGCAACCAAGCTATTTATGACCTGTATTAGTCAATAGCAGTTCGAAGGTCCGTAAATATTCAGTCATATCACGTGTATCAGCCAATATAAGTTCACATTTAATTTACCAGGTTTCCATAACACCACAGCCATAAATAGACTGTACCTATACTGGACTCAGTGGCGTAACTAGGAATGGCTGGGCCCCAAGGCGAACATTTGACATGGGACCCCCCTCGTCAACCCCCCCCCCGCACAAACTGCATTCCTACACACAATATTATGCCCCATAGTGGCCCCTGCACACAATATTATGCCTCATAGTGGCCCTTGCACACAGTATTATGCCCCATAGTGGCCCCTTCATATAGTATTATGCGAACTTCCCGCTACCTCTTCAATGTTGGACCAGATGTCACGTAAGCCAGGCATGCATCGCGACGCATAGTGACGTTGGACTGGCCCACCGACATCTGGGACGCCACCAAGGAAGCCCGAAGCCTGCTGGAGCGCAGGAGAGGTAAGTAACAGTGTTTTTTATGTTCCCTCAACTCCTCGGGGCCTCCAATCATTAAACTCTGGGGTCTGAAAAGACCCCAGAGTATAATGATAGCAGTGTTTGTGAGGTTTATGGTCCACAGGCCTTACTTACCGATCCCCACTCCTGCTCACAGCCGCCTCTGCAGAAGGTGAAGCGCAATCCAATCTGACAAGGCATTGTCAGCCACATGCACACAGCTGCACTCCATGTTTCCATAACAACCCAGCCATTTTTCTTCACTGCTGTGGGTCAGCTTTAAAGGGGCAGGGCGCTGTGGATGACACTGTTACACAAGGTCACATACACACAGCTTTACTCCAGGTTTTCCATAACAACCGATCGCAGGTCTTTCACTGATATCCAAACTGAGATACACATGATCACATGACGCTTATGGACCAATGGAAAATCGCAGGTTCTTCAGTCTTGAAATTCATACAGCTTTACACCAGGTTTCCATAGCAACCAAGCTATTTATGACCTGTATGAGTCAATAGCAGTTCGCAGGTCCTTAAATATTCAGTCATATGACGTGCATCAGCCAATATAAGTTCACATTTCATTTACCAGGTTTCCATAGCAACACAGCCATAAATAGACTATACATATACTGGACTACCATACAGGATGTCAAGTGCTAAACTGGCCAATTCTTATGGGGTCACTACACAAACAAAAAATGAAATGTACCCGTGCAAAGCCGGGTCCTTCTGCTAACTATATATATATATATATATATATATATATATATATATATAAAATTTTAGCTAGAATCAGTACTACCTTTTCTTTTTTACTGCACAAGCCGTCTATTTGTGAAGGTCCAGCTGAGCACTGGTCAGTAACATATGCAGTTAGGTCCATAAATATTTGGACAGAGAACATTTTTCTAATTTTGGTTTTGTACATTACCACAATGAATTTTGAACAAAACAAGTCAGATTCAATTGAATTTCAGACTTTCAGCTTTAATTCAATGGGTTGAACAAAATGATTGCATAAAAATGTGAGGAACTAAAGCATTTATTACACACAATCCCTTCATTTCAGGGGCTCAAAAGTAATTGGACAAATTAAATAATTGTAAATAAAATGTTAATTTCAATACTTGGTTGAAAACCCTTTGTTGGCTGAAGTCTTGAACTCATGGACATTACCAGACGCTGCTGTGTTTCCTCCTTTTTAATGCTCTGCCAGGCCTTTACTGCAGCAGTTTTCAGTTGCTGTTTGTTTGTGGGCCTTTCTGTTTGAAGTTTAGTCTTTAACCCCTTCCCGCCGGTGACATTTTTCGATTTTCGTTTTTGACTCCCCCCCTCCAAATCCAATAACTTTTTTATTTTTTCGTTCTCAGAGCCATATGAGGTCTTAATGTTTACGGGACAAATTTTTTTTCATGATGCTACCATTTATTATTCTGTACAATGTACTGGGAAGCTGGAAAAAAATTCAGGATGGGGTGGATTTGAAGAAAAACTGCATTTGTGCGACTTTCTTACAGGCTTCGTTTCTACGGTGTTTTCTCTACAGCCAAAATGACATGTCACGTGTATTCTATGTTTCGGTACGATTCCAGGGATACTAAATTTATATGGTTTTTTTGACAAACAAAAATCCAAAACTGCAAAAATATATTTTTTTTAAAAGTCGCCATATTTTGACACCCGTAACTTTTTTATACTTCTGTGTAAGGGGATGCATAGCGTGTCTTTTTTGCAGGGCCAGGTGTACTTTTTAGTTATACTATTTTGGGGAATTGCTATTGCTTTGATCACTTTTTATTCAAATTTTTATCAGAGACAAAACAGTGAAAAAACGGCGGTTTGGCACTTTTGATTATTTTTCCCGCTACGGCGTTTACCGTATGGAAAAAATATTTCTATAGATTTGTAGACCGGGCATTTTCTGACACAGGGATACCTAATGTGTATGTGTTTCACAGTATTTAACTACTTTTATATGTGTTCTAGAGAAAGGGGGGTGATTTTAATATTTTTTATTTTTTTTAATTATTTTTTTTTTACTTTTTTTATTTTGCATTTATTAGACCCCCTAGGGGTTTTGAACCCCAGGGGGTCTGATCACTAATGCAATGCATTACAATGCTAATGCATTGCAATGCATTGCAAAAAAACGGCGCTTCTATTGCAGGCTGCATAGAGTATCCAATAAATATCCAATAAATTTCGTTCCACTTGTTGATTCTTCACCAAAAAATTTTAATTTTATATCCTTATGTTTGAAGCCTGAAATGTGGCAAAAGGTTGAAAAGTTCAAGGGGGCCGAATACTTTCGCAAGGCACTGTGTGTATATATATATATGTACTGTATAATAAAACAAACATATAAGAAGAGGAATATAATTTCCTTAATCAAAAATGGCCAATTTAAAAAGAGGTCCAAACTTATGAAAAAGCAACAAAAATCCAAGCTTCTTGTATACAATAAGGCCCCTTGCAGACGACCGTGGGTTTGCCGCTGTCTGCACGGGAGGCAAAATACCGTGCTTCAAACCAAGAAAGTGAATTAAACAACAACCCAAAATAATCACATGTGATAAAAATATAAATATATATTCCCTAGTGCTGCTGCTGAAAAGGGAAGAAGGGAAGACAGAGACAGTGAGCCCTAAAGTCAACCCAGCCCCTGTCCCTGCCTACTTGTGCCAGCTACCCTAGGCGGTAGCTGAGCAACTTGGCGACAATCCCTTCTTCTGTGACACACAGAACAGGACAAGACAAAACAACGCAGAAGCAGAGTCAGCAAGCCAAGGGTCAAAACAAGAGAGATAAGCTGTACCAAATCGAAATCCAAAGGAGTAGTCACAAGGGAAGCCAAAGGCCAGAGGTAAGAATAATACAGTAGAGCAAGTAGGAAGCTAGCAAGGACAAAGTCACAGGACAGAGTACAATAGCCAGCGACCATGTGTGAGCTGATGACCTGTTTATAGGAAGTCCAGGAGCTACCCCAGACGTGATTGGTAGACAGGCTGTCAATCACATAGGCAAGGCTAAGTTTAACTATTTGAGGAGCAGAAAGAAACAAAGTGCAGGAGACAGGTGTGGCTGAAATTCAATTACATAGTAGTAGTACTAGGACAGTGTTCAGACTGAGCAACAAGAACCTTAAGCAAGTAATCAAACTGAACACGCCTCCTGCGCTGCAGCGTGCGAGCGGAGGGTTTCGCAGAGACCCGAACAGGCAGAGACGTTACAGCCTCTATCCAAATCTTTCCTGGAGCCTTGTAGAAATGCAGAAGGGTCTTTCTGTTCTGTTAGGGGTCCACCTAAGCTCAGTACATACTCACTAGAGTTAATGCTAGGTTCACTCTAGCGTTCGGGTTTCCGTCCTTCAGGTCCACTTGGGGACCCTAAAGATGGAAGCCCTGTCCGCTTAAAAAGTTATAATGGGGTCCGCCAGGTTTCCATCCAGTTTTTTTCCGAAAATGGTGGAGAGAAAAGTCCTCCATGTGAGACTTTGCTCTCCGATTATTTTAAGCGGAATGTGGGACAGAGTCTTGACTATATATATAGGGAAGGATAAACGGTGGTGGCTGTTGACATCTGCACTGGAGTCTCCTACATGGAGGACTTTTCTCTCCACCAGGTTTAGTATAAAAATGGTTGACACCCGGCAGACCCATTTTAGTCTATGGGGTACGCTAGTGTTCACAGGTGACTGTTGTTTTAGCGGTCCAGCTAAAAAAATGACAGAGAGCTGGGCGCAGATGTGAACCTACTGACCAAAAATGTATCCCCAAAATAAGAAAAAATACCATAAGAAACAAAGAATACCATATATACCAACATAGAAAAAATGGGAAATACAGCAGTGTCATAACTAGGAATGGCTAGGCCCCAAGGCGAACATTTGACATGGGGCCCCCACCCTAACCACCGCCCCCAACCCCCCTCCCCCGGACCGCCCCCTCCAACTCCCCCTGCACAAACCACATTCCTGCGCACACTATTATGCTCTATATTGGCCCCTGCACACAGTATTATGCCCCATAGTGGCCCCTGCACACAGTATTATGCAGCATAGTGGCCCCTGCTCACAGTATTATGCCCCATAGTGGCCCCTGCACAGAGTATTAAGCCCCATAGTAGCCCCTGCACACAGTATTATGCCCAATAATGGCCTCTGCACACAGTATTATGCCCCATTGTGGACCACCCATGAATGATTATTATACTCTGGGGTCTTTTCAGACCCCAGAGTATAATGATCGGAGATCCAGGGAAGGATACAAACATAAAAAACAATGCTACTTACCTCTCCTTGGCTCCGATGTACTGCGGTGCGTTACTTCGTCCATCTTCAATGTTGGACCACATCTCGCGTGATCCAGGCCAGCATCACGTGATCCAGGCCGGCGTTGCGACGCATAATGACATCGGCTGACGTCTGAGACGTTACCAAACAGGCCCGAAGTCTGTCGGAGCGCCGGAGAGGTAAGTAAAGTTTTTTATGTTCCCTCACCTCCCCTGCGCCCCCGATCGTTATATTCCGGGGTCTGAAAAGACCCCAGAGTATAATGATAGCAGTGTTTGTGGGGTTCGTGGTAGTGGCTGCCACAGGGCTCCGGGCCCCATAATGTTCCGGGCCCTGTGGCAGCCGCTACCACTGCTAAGGGTGGGTTCACACCTGCGCTTCAGTCTGCTGCCAATCCGAGTGAAAATCTCGGGGAACGGGATTGGCATCGGATACCGACAGGTTAGCGACGCATTGGTTAAAAACCCATTCATTTGAATGGGTTTTTAAAGCAATGCGCGGGTGTCCGATTGCACCCTCTGCGCTGCGAAGCCGTTTTTTTTCGTCGGACACGAAGTCCTGCATGTCTGACTTTGTTTCCGATGAAAAAAAAGGATTCGCAGCGCAGAGGGTGCAATCGGACACCCGCGCATTGCTTTAAAAACCCATTCAAATGAATGGGTTTTTAACCAATGCATCGCTAACCTGTCGATATCCAATGCCAATCCCGTTCCCCAAGATTTTCATTCGGATTGGCAGCGGACGGACTCAAGCGCAGGTGTGAACGAAGCATCACCCGGTATTTACGCTCCTGAAATACAGATATATGTCAAAAATAAAAATATTTTATTGAAAAACAATCAAATACTAATACAAAAAAAAATCAGGAGCTTCTGGGCACTGGGCCTTCCACTTAAGCCTGAGCGGTGTGTTCTGTGCCTGGTCTCCACCGTCGGCCTCGGTACTAAAACTGCTTATATGTTAATGTCTGTTCTTATATTATGGCTTATAGGTCCTTCCACTGAGGTCCTGACATGGCCGGCTCTCCGGTCCCTCTTTGGGGCCCTCAAGTGGTATGTTTTTCTGTTGGCCCCCCCCCCCCCCCTTTTTTTCCCTCTCTTCTCTCTTCCTCTCTTTCCTTTCTGCTTTTATCGCTTTTTCTGCTTTCCTTCTATTCCACTTCCAATCTTTCTTCCTACTCATCTTCAATATCCCTGTAATCTTGACGGCTGGGTCAGTCCCGGGTTCCGGTTCCGGTCTGCATTGTTTATGTTTCCATTTTTGTATCATTGGTCTGATTTGGACCTTGTTGTATTATTATAAAAATATAATAAACATTTGATTTGAAAAAAATAATAATACAAAAAATATATATAAGGAGAAGAACATACAGCAAAAAGTCACTGAAAAACAGTGACACAGATACCTAGCCCTCCCTCCGTGTGATATGCCAGCATATCCACAATGTAACATAGAATGTAATTAGCATGAAATAATTACTGTTACCAACTGGGAATGTGATATCATGTAATGCAGAAAATGACAAGAGCAACTACCAAATAACAATCGAATATAAAAAAAGACACACATACCCAGAGACTTGATGTAATAAATCTGTGGAAAATGAAGACACAGACACACCACAGGGGAAGACTAGCGCTGGACACCAGACGTGCGTTTCGCCAGGGAAGTGGCTTCGTCAGGAGGCGGTATCAATAGTTAAAAATAGGGTGTATAAATATCAATAGATAAATAACATAAATGAAGTCACCTGTATGCATGTATGGACATAGGCAACTGCAGTTGTGCTAAAAAGTTTACATACCCTGGCAGATTTTTTGTTTTTTTGGCCATTTTTCAGAGAATATCAATGATAACACAAAAACTTTTTCTCCACTCATGGTTAGTCGTTGGTTGAAGCCATTTATTGTCAAACTTCTGTGTTTTCTCTTTTTAAACCGTAATGACAACCAAAAACATCAAAATGACCCTGTTCAAAATACCCCAGTTCTTAAAACCGTGTATTCCCTCCTCTAACATCAATGACATCTTGAAGTCTTTTGTGATAGTTGTGGATGAGGCTCTCTATTTTCTCAGATGGTAAAACTGCCCATACTTCTTGGCAAAAAGTCTCCAGTTCCTGGAAATTACAGGGCTGTCTTGCATGTACTGCGCGCTTGAGATCTCCCCAGAGTGGCTCAATGATATTGAGGTCAGGAGACTGAGATGGCCACTCCAGAACCTTCACTTTCTTCTGCTGTAGCCAATGACAGGTCGACTTGGCCTTGTGTTTTGGATTGTTGTCATGTTAGAATGTCCAAGTACGTCCCATGCGCAGCTTCCTGGCTGATGAGTGCAAATTTGCCTCCAGCATTTGCTGATAACGTGCTGCATTCATCTTTCCTTCAACTTTGACCAAGTTTCCTGTGCCTTTGAAGCTCTCACATCCCCACATCATCAGTGATCCATTCCTACAGTAGGAATGGTGTTCCTTTCATCATAAGTCTTGTTGACACCTCTCCAAATGTAACGTTTATGGTTGTGGCCAAAAAGTTAAATTTTTGTTTCATCACTCCAAATTTCCTTGATCCAGAAGTTTTGAGGCTTGTCTCTGTGCTGTTTGGCGTATTGAAGGCGAGATTCTTTGTGGCATTTGCGATGTAATAGCTTTCTTCTGGCAACTTGACCATGCAGCCCATTTTTCTTCAAGTGTCTTCTTATTTTGCATCTTGAAACAGCCATACCGATAGTTTTCAGAGAGTCTTGTATTTCAGCTGATGTTATGTCTGGGTTTTTCTTTGCATCCCAATTTTCCAGGCAGTTGTGGCCAAAATTTTGGTTTGGTTTTTACAGAGCCCCTGAGTTTCCTTTTCTTAATCACAGTTTGAACACTGCTGACTGGCATTATCAATTCCTTGGATATCTTTTTGTATCCCTTTCCTGTTTTATACAGATCAACTACCTTTTCCCGTAGATCCGTGGACAATTCTTTTGCTTTCCCCATGACTCACAATCCAGAAACGTCAGTGGCTGGAGGAAAGATGCAACAGTCTGTCTGGATCCCAGAAACTCACTCAGCTTTTATGCACACACAGTGATTACAAGCAAACAGGTCACAGGTGAGGATGTTACCTTTAGTAGCCATTCAAACCCCTTTGTGTCAACTTCTGGGCATGTTATCAGGCTAAAATCACCAGGGTATGTGAACTTTTGAATTGGGTCATTTTGATGTTTTTGGTTGTCATTATGATTTAAAAAGAGAAAACGAAGCTTTACAATAAATGGCTTCAACCAATCACTAACCATGAGTGGAGAAAAAGTTTTTGTGTTATCATTCATATTCTCTGAAAAAAGGCCAAAAAAGAAAAAAATCTGCCGGGGTATGTAAATTTTTTTTAGCACAACCGTATATCCCCATTATCGGACCGCAGTACGCAATGATATCAACACACACGCGTAACGTGATGACGTCACTGCGCCCACTAACATTGCTAAATAAAGTTGTGCCATTCGCGCACGCATGAACGCGGCGGCACATTCATTATACATACAAATCAAAGGTCCTTATTCATAGGGAAAATTGCACAAACCCACAAAAACTTTATATAACAATATCCGAATGGATGTCACAAGCCATGATATCAATATAAGACTTACACAGCACAAAGTGAATAACAATAATATGTAAGATCCAATATACATAAGTGTGAAAGATCCTCAGTGCGCCAACACCGCTGTGGCCACACCTGAGTCTTCTTTCATATAAAAACCACACTCACTGCCAGTGAGTGCCGGGTTCACAAGATAAATACAAGACAAGCTTTCTAAATTTTATATATTTATTAACCCCTAAATGGGTTGGTATTAACATCTAACACATGCAGTTCAGAACAGATATGCAGATGTATGAAAGCATTAACAGTTACTAGTTACAATATACAGTACAATAAAAATAAAAAGAGAATAACATTGAAATAATTACTTTACCACGCATCTCCTTGATGTGGCTCTATAATCCAACACTCACACATGCTCTGTCATGTGTGAATACCCAGTGGAGGCTGCTTAGCATGTGGCATTAATACAACAATCCCGCCTGCATGCTCTTCACAGTGGTCTCTCACAGTGGAAGTCTGTCTGTAATCTCTTGTAGTCTGACTCCAATCTCCTCATAGTGTTCTTCTTGTAGTCCCAGCACAATCTCTTCCCACTGGCCTCTTACCTCATCTTATATACCCTTTATGCCACCTCCCAGAATGAGGTCACCGGCGACAGCAAGTCTGATTGACTAACACACTCAAGTCAAGATCCTTTATATGGAGATGAGACCAAGTGGAATGATACAATGTTATCAACCATGTCTGATCTACCTGCACAATGCATGTTTGTTTGATCAGCCAGGACTGTGTAGGAATTCAATGGAGCCCTGCTGGGATGGATACAAAGGCCTATTGTTCCAGTCCGGCCACTATTGGCAATATACCTATGATTATGGCTGCGCACCTTATGAGTAAAGAGATATGCTACCCAGAGACCAAAATACAGCTTTGAGTTATAGCCATATTTAAGCGGAATCATCACACCTCCCCCTTTAGATGGGGCTTGCAGGAAGTAGGGGCCTACGCCCCTCTTCTGAAAGCACCTCCGCATCCAGCTTCTCAGGCTCTGGCCCCAAGGCTCCCTCATCTTCTCCCGGGGTCCCAGCAGACTCGGGCCTTGTCAGACTCCGAGGGTGGTTGAGCGCCACGCGCCTTCAATATGTCCAGACTAGGGTCAGCATCTCTGAACTCTTGGCTGGAGTGAGACAAAAGAGAGGTGCATGTTACATAGCTGCCGGACCCTTCTAGCTCTCTAGTCTGACTAGGGACACTTCTAAGGCTCAGGCCCTGATCCACGTACACTTGGCTACCTCCTGCCTGTTCTGGGTCTGCTTTCTGAGTGCGGGCATCCCGTAGCTTTACACTCATGACCCCAGGTCTTTGGGATACCAGTTCAGAGACCCCATCCCGGCGGTCTCTCAGGGTCTCTCTCACACTAGCCGCTAGTTGGGAGAGTTCTAGGGGATTCTGCACCTCCCCCTTTGCTTCCAAGCCTACATCCTGTCCCTCCTGTACTTGGGTGGGTGATGGTGATACCTTGGGCAAATGACTGAGATCATGCTTCCCCAAACCATCCCCCCACAATACATTGACAGGTAATACATCGGACATACCCTCTTCTTGGATCACACATCCAGTACCCCATGCCATCTGCACTTGGGCCATGGGCACTCCTGGAATAGAACTGGACATAAGAGACGTGTATGTCTCATACCGGCCAGACTCCTCCGGCTTCAAGGGAGTGAGGCTAGTCATGGCGATCTCAGCACCGACTCCATGTGGTGTAGGCAACGGTTCAAGGGTCGGATCGCCCTCCACCACCGTAGCACTCTGGCTGCGGGCTAACACCGCACTCCCAGCAGTCCGTCCCTCACCTGGATCGGCCATAAGATCCCCATAGCCTACCTGACCACCTGGTACATGGTCAGCAGTTGGGTGCTTATCGGATGCACTGGGCGAAATAGTAGAAGTCGCTTCCAGTGACTCAGAAGAGCTACCCTGTACACTTTCACAACAAGCATTGGCAATTACATTGACAGTACCTTTATTAGCAATTGTTAATTCACACCGGGCCTCAATGAGATCTGCAGTAGACATATTAACAAGCTGGAAGGGGAGACGCCCCCACAGATGTGGGTGTGTCTACAGACAAAGTCTCATTGGCTCCTAGCACGGGGATGAACATGGTGTCATCGGTGGTTGGGCTATATCCTGTAATAAGGGTGTTTTATTGGCGTATTATTTTATTTATTTTTTAAATTATTTTATTTACTTTTTTTTTTTTTTACTTTTCTATTCATTTTATTTATTTAATTTTTTACATTGTGTCCCCATAAGGTCATAATAGACCTTTGGGGACATCTGATTACCGTTTTTTTTGTGGGGGAAGCTGATTTCCCCTTTAACTGGGGCTGGTACATTTAACCCCAGTTGCACAAGGAATACAGCCTCCTGCACCTTACTACAGAGCTGATCTGGGTCCTGTAGGACCCAGCAGCTCTTACAGACGCTGATCACGGTGGATCATGTGACCGCCGGGTCAGTGGGGAGCTGCAAGATGGCGGCACCCATAGCGCTCTCTTCTCTCTGGGAGCTCCAGCTAAAGTTACAGCCAGCTCCCCGTGTGCAGCTGCTGAGTTCTGCTTTGACGTACTGGTACGACCTTACAGAACAAGGCAACCACCCCTAGGACGTATATAGTCTATGGGCGGTACGGAAGTGGTTAAAGAGTTATTCATTTATCCACTATTACAAAACCTCGCCAGCCTTCAAAGAATAGAAAAAAAAGTTTGTAATATTTCTTAATATTTTTTTAAATTCTTTGCTGGCTTCCTGACAACAGTCCTTTGCTTCTTTTGTGTGATAACTAGGCTATAGTGACAACTTCATAGTTACAGTCTAGTGAGTATAAATACATGCAAAATGTGTTTTGAATTATAAAGGTAAAAACAGGGATGGACTGTATTGAGAATACTATGAAAACAGAAAAAGATAAGGCTGACTATGGTGACTGCCTGATGGTAAAAGAAAAGAATTAGATGGGTTAAATTTTACCCTGTATATTCAAAGGTTTATGGCAGCTGCATATTCCAGTTTCCCTTGTGAAATAGATTTGTAGATTTGGCCAAGCTAATCTTGCATGTTTATGGATGAGATGGACAGCCAGCTAAAGTAATGGACAGCTGTGCGTATGATTTAGAAACCAGTAATTCTATTGACAACTAAAATAGAACAAAATATTGACAAATCATGTCAAGTGTCCACTGTATTTTAGGGAAACATTGCACAAAACAATATATTTTATGCCCAGTTTAGAATAGTGTGTGGAGTCATGCAAATACTTACTTTTGGGAAGCATAGGAAAGGATGGGGAAGGGACACAGTTAAAAAATGTGGAGAAATCTTGTATGGTGAGCCAAGTATTAGGCTAAGCCAAAATGGCATCTGAAACCACTCTGAGAAGGTGAAATAGTCCCAAGGAGGTTCTTTCTGTTCCTGAAAGCAGTCCAAACCATCTAAGTCCTAATAAAACTCTCAGTCTTTCTAGAGTCGCTTGCCATCAAGTCTACCATTCTCTTTAAGTGACTTTGGTAACCTGTTCCTGTAAGAATTGGCTACAGCAAGGCTTTTCAAACTTTTTAGACTCGGGCCCTGCCAGTCAATCTGTGGACTATTAATTAGGAAAATTTACTACATGTCAATATATGAGGAATATGTGTTCATTATAAACCACTATAAACTACACATGTAACTTGTTCATTCCATGTCTAGGAAGCAAAGGGAATTTACTACATGTCCGTATATGTGAAATATGAGTTCTTTCCACTATAATCTATACATGTAAGCCTTTGTAACCCTAACCTGTTCATTCTTTGTCTACAAAGCATAAGAAACTCTTATAACTCTATAACTTTTATACCACTCTTAGTACCATATTTTTCGGACTATAAGACGCACTTTTTTCCCCCCAAATTTGAGAGGAAAATGGGGCGTACGTCTTATAGTCTGAATGTGGCTGTTGAAGGGGGGCGGAGGAGCGAGGTCACAGCATCGCCTCACTCCTGCCGCCGCTGGCTTCCTGTAGTGGGGCTTCCTGCAGTGGGAGGAGTGGGGCGATGCTGCGGGCCCTGGGCTTGGAGAAGAGGTGTCCGGCGGTGTGAACCTATCCCAGCATCCTCTGTACTATTACCGCAGATATCGGGTCTGTAAAGATGATGGCGGCCGCTCTGCTGCAGACGGAGCTAATACCCGCGATCAGAGTCCATTCTTATTGTGGGCATTACTACCTGTAAGCCCTCCCAAAACTGCCCCCGGGCCCAGTGGTACCTTGTTAGTTGCAGGCCGGCTCCCGCGCAGCGAGATCACAGGAGCCGACCTGGTCCTGTGACAGCCGGGAGCCTTATGAAGGCTCCCAGGCCTGCCATAGTAATATTACTACTGAGGCTGGTCTATGACCAGTCTCAATAGTAATGTACAGAATATCAATCAAATGATTGCAGGTTCAAGCTTCCTGGAGGGGCTACTAAAATGGTAAAAATAAATAAATGTTTAAAAAAAAAAATGCCGAAAAGTTCTAAATCACCCCCTTTTCCTAGAATACATATAAAACTAGAAAATTACTGTGAAACACATACATAGTAGTATCCCTGTGTCCGAAAATGCCCAGTCTACAAACTTATAAAAATATTTTTCCTGTACAGTGAACGTCGTAGTGGGGAAAAAAATCTAAACTGCCGAACTGCCGTTTTTTTCACTGTTTCGCCTCTGATTTTAATAAACAGTAATCAAAGCAATAGACATTCCCCAAAATGGTATAACTAAAAAGTACACCTGACCCCACAAAAAAAGATGCCCTATACATCCATGTACAGCTGCAGGGCCACCTGTCAGTGCAGCTGTTGCAAAACTACAACTCCCATATACAGTCATATGAAAAAGTTTGGGCACCCCTATTAATCTTAATCATTTTTAGTTCTAAATATTTGGGTGTTTGCAACAGCCATTTCAATTTGATATATCTAATAACTGATGGACACAGTAATATTTCAGGATTGAAATGAGGTTTATTGTACTAACAGAAAATGTGCAATATGCATTAAACCAAAATTTGACCGGTGCAAAAATTTGGGTACCCTTATCATTTTATTGATTTGAATACTCCTAACTACTTTTTACTGACTTACTGAAGCACAAAATTGGTTTTGTAACCTCACTGAGCTTTGAACTTCATAGCCAGGTGTATCCAATCATGAGAAAAGGTATTTAAGGTGGCCAATTGCAAGTTGTTCTCCTATTTGAATCTCCTCTGAAGAGTGGCATCATGGGCTCCTCAAAACAACTCTCAAATGATCTGAAAACAAAGATTGTTCAACACAGTTGTTCAGGGGAAGGATACAAAAAGTTGTCTCAGAGATTTAACCTGTCAGTTTCCACTGTGAGGAACATAGTAAGGAAATGGAAGACCACAGGGACAGTTCTTGTTAAGCCCAGAAGTGGCAGGCCAAGAAAAATATCAGAAAGGCAGAGAAGAAGAATGGTGAGAACAGTCAAGAACAATCCACAGACCACCTCCAAAGAGCTGCAGCATCATCTTGCTGCAGATGGTGTCACTGTGCATCGGTCAACAATACAGCACACTTTGCACAAGGAGAAGCTGTATGGGAGAGTGATGCGAAAGAAGCCGTTTCTGAAAGCACGCCACAAACAGTCGCCTGAGGTATGCAAAAGCACATTTGGACAAGCCAGCTTCATTTTGGAAGAAGGTCCTGTGGACTGATGAAACAAAGATTGAGTTGTTTGGTCATACAAAAAGGCGTTATGCATGGCGTCAAAAAAAACACAGCATTCCAAGAAAAACACTTGCTACCGACTGTAAAATTTGGAGGAGGTTCCATCATGCTTTGGGGCTGTGTGGCCAATGCCGGCACCGGGAATCTTGTTAAAGTTGAGGGTCGCATGGATTCAACTCAGTATCAGCAGATTCTTGAGAATAATGTACAAGAATCAGTGACGAATTTGAAGTTACGCCGGGGATGGATATTTCAGCAAGACAATGATCCAAAACACAGCTCCAAATCTACTCAGGCATTCATGCAGAGGAACAATTACAATGTTCTGGAATGGCCATCCCAGTCCCCAGACCTGAATATCATTGAACATCTGTGGGATAATTTGAAGCGGGCTGTCCATGCTCGGCGACCATCAAACTTAACTGAACTGGAATTGTTTTGTAAAGAGGAATGGTCAAAAATACCTTCATCCAGGATCCAGGAACTGATTAAAAGCTACAGGAAGCGACTAGAGGCTGTTATTTTTGCAGAAGGAGGATCTACTAAATATTAATGTCACTTTTCTGTTGAGGTGCCCATACTTTTGCACCGGTCAAATTTTGGTTTAATGCATATTGCACATTTTCTGTTAGTACAATAAACCTCATTTCAATCCTGAAATATTACTGTGTCCATCAGTTATTAGATACAGTCATATGAAAAAGTTTGGGCACCCCTATTAATCTTAATCATTTTTAGTTCTAAATATTTGGGTGTTTGCAACAGCCATTTCAATTTGATATATCTAATAACTGATGGACACAGTAATATTTCAGGATTGAAATGAGGTTTATTGTACTAACAGAAAATGTGCAATATGCATTAAACCAAAATTTGACCGGTGCAAAAGTATGGGCACCTCAACAGAAAAGTGACATTAATATTTAGTAGATCCTCCTTTTGCAAAAATAACAGCCTCTAGTCGCTTCCTGTAGCTTTTAATCAGTTCCTGGATCCTGGATGAAGGTATTTTTGACCATTCCTCTTTACAAAACAATTCCAGTTCAGTTAAGTTTGATGGTCGCCGAGCATGGACAGCCCGCTTCAAATTATCCCACAGATGTTCAATGATATTCAGGTCTGGGGACTGGGATGGCCATTCCAGAACATTGTAATTGTTCCTCTGCATGAATGCCTGAGTAGATTTGGAGCTGTGTTTTGGATCATTGTCTTGCTGAAATATCCATCCCCGGTGTAACTTCAAATTCGTCACTGATTCTTGTACATTATTCTCAAGAATCTGCTGATACTGAGTTGAATCCATGCGACCCTCAACTTTAACAAGATTCCCGGAGCCGGCATTGGCCACACAGCCCCAAAGCATGATGGAACCTCCACCAAATTTTACAGTGGGTAGCAAGTGTTTTTCTTGGAATGCTGTGTTTTTTGGACGCCATGCATAACGCCTTTTTGTATGACCAAACAACTCAATCTTTGTTTCATCAGTCCACAGGACCTTCTTCCAAAATGAAGCTGGCTTGTCCAAATGTGCTTTTGCATACCTCAGGCGACTCTGTTTGTGGCGTGCTTTCAGAAACGGCTTCTTTCGCATCACTCTCCTATACAGCTTCTCCTTGTGCAAAGTGTGCTGTATTGTTGACCGATGCACAGTGACACCATCTGCAGCAAGATGATGCTGCAGCTCTTTGGAGGTGGTCTGTGGATTGTCCTTGACTGTTCTCACCATTCTTCTTCTCTGCCTTTCTGATATTTTTCTTGGCCTGCCACTTCTGGGCTTAACAAGAACTGTCCCTGTGGTCTTCCATTTCCTTACTATGTTCCTCACAGTGGAAACTGACAGGTTAAATCTCTGAGACAACTTTTTGTATCCTTCCCCTGAACAACTATGTTGAACAATCTTTGTTTTCAGATCATTTGAGAGTTGTTTTGAGGAGCCCATGATGCCACTCTTCAGAGGAGATTCAAATAGGAGAACAACTTGCAATTGGCCACCTTAAATACCTTTTCTCATGATTGGATACACCTGGCTATGAAGTTCAAAGCTCAGTGAGGTTACAAAACCAATTTTGTGCTTCAGTAAGTCAGTAAAAAGTAGTTAGGAGTATTCAAATCAATGAAATGATAAGGGTACCCAAATTTTTGCACCGGTCAAATTTTGGTTTAATGCATATTGCACATTTTCTGTTAGTACAATAAACCTCATTTCAATCCTGAAATATTACTGTGTCCATCAGTTATTAGATATATCAAATTGAAATGGCTGTTGCAAACACCCAAATATTTAGAACTAAAAATGATTAAGATTAATAGGGGTGCCCAAACTTTTTCATGTGACTGTATATCAAATTGAAATGGCTGTTGCAAACACCCAAATATTTAGAACTAAAAATGATTAAGATTAATAGGGGTGCCCTAACTTTTTCATATGACTGTATTAAATATTTTACCACATTTTTTGCTTCATAATTTTTTTCCTTAGTTTCCTCCTCTAAAACCAAGATGTGTCTTATGGTCCGGTGCTTTTTCTAGTCCGAAAAATACGGTATTTTTACTAATTTAAACCAATGTTCATTCTTTTTCTTCATTCTTTTTAGTTTGTACCCCTATCAGATACCACTTCAGAAGTGCCAAACACCAGAGTGCATTGGGATATCTCACCCTAGCAGTACCAAAGCAATATCACTGTGCAACACAAAATACCGAAGCAGAAGAGCCAAATATCACAGTACAGCATCTCTGGTAGCAGCACCTCTCTCCCCCCCCCCCCCCACCTTAATCCTTATCAGTGAAAGGCCTTAGTCATATATCAGTATTTTGCATTTGTGTTTTGAGTGAAGCCCAGGAGTGGAGACTATACATACATAAGGTATAATAGAAAGATTTGCACCTGTTCTGTGTATTCAACCTGATTGTGGTTTTGGTGAACAATCACTGATGCAAAACAATGACCTAAACATGGATATGTGAATAAGAGTTTGATTCTTTGTCCTAAACTGAGGTATAAACCCCTTGTTTTATTATTTGAGATAAAATGAAGTTAAAAGTATTATTAATAGTGTATTTGGGGCACTAAACCACCAGCATGTCTCTGTGAACCTATGGTTTTGTGTCCCAAATACCAAAATAATAATGCAGCCTGTGTCAGAGTTTAATTAAAAAAAAAAGAAAAAAAAGTCTATATATATTGGACTTCTGGTGCCCACAGTGCATGCAGAATTCTTTACTCAAGCCAGAGTTGTACATCTCTGCCTTACTGCACAGAGTCCTGGGTATATACAGTGAGGAAAAAAAAGTATTTAGTCAGCCACCAATTGTGTAAGTTCTCCCACTTAAAAAGATGAGAGAGGCCTGTAATTGACATCATAGGTAGACCAAAAATGAGAGACAAAATGAGAAAACATTGTCACATTGTCTGATTTTTTAAGAATTTATTTGCAAATTATGGTGGAAAATAAGTATTTTGTCACCTACAAACAAGCAAGATTTCTGGCTCTCACAGACCTGTAACTTCTTCTTTAAGAGGCTCCTCTGTCCTCCACTTATTACCTGTAGTAATGGCACCTGTTTGAAATTGTTATCAGTATAAAAGACACCTGTCCACAACCTCAAACAGTCACACTCCAAACTCCACTATGGTGAAGACCAAAGAGCTGTGGAAGGACACCAGAAACAAAATTGTAGATCTGCACCAGGCTGGGAAGACTGAATCTGCAATAGGCAAGCAGCTTGGTGTGAAGAAATCAACTGTGGGAGCAATAATTAGAAAATGGAAGACATACAAGACCACTGATAATCTCCCTCGATCAGGGGCTCCACGCAAGATCTCACCCCGTGGGGTCAAAATGATCACAAGAACGGTGAGCAAAAATCCCTGAACCACACAGGGGGAACCTAGTGAATGACCTGCAGAAAGCTGGGACTAACGTAACAAAGGCTACTGTCAGTAACACACTACGCCGCCAGGGTCTCAGATCCTGCAGTGCCAGACGTGTCCCCCTGCTTAAGCCAGTACATATCCGGGCCCATCTGAAGTTTTCTAGAGAGCATTTGGATGTTCCAGGAGAGAACTGCGAGAATGTCATATGGTCAGATGAAACCAAACTAGAACTGTTTGGTAGAAACACAACTCGTCGTGTTTGGATGAGAGTGAATGCTGAGTTGCATCCAAAGAACACCATACCTACTGTGAAGCATGGGGGTGGCAACATCATGCTTTGGGGCTGTTTCTCTGCAAAGGGACCAGGACGACTGATCCGTGTACATGAAAGAATGAATGGGGCCATGTATCGTGAGATTTTGAGTGCAAACCTCCTTCCATCAGCAAGGGCATTGATGATGAAACGTGGCTGGGTCTTTCAGCATGACAATGATCCCAAGCACACCGCCAGGGCAACGAAGGAATGGCTTCATAAGAAGCATTTCAAGGTCCTGGAGTGGCCTAGCCAGTCTCCAGATCTCAACCCCATAGAAAACCTTTGGAGGGAGTTGAAAGTCCGTGTTGCCCAGCGACAGCCCCAAAACATCACTGCTCTAGAGGAGATCTGCATGGAGGAATAGGCCAACATACCAGCAACAATGTGTGCCAACCTTGTGAAGACTTACAGAAAACATTTGACCTCTGTCATTGCCAACAAAGGATATATAACAAAGTATTGAGATGAACTTTTGTTATTGACCAAATACTTATTTTCCACCATAATTTGCAAATAAATTCTCTAAAAATCAGACAATGTGATTTTCTGGATTTGTTTTCTCATTTTGTCTCTCATAGTTGAGGTCTACCTATGATGTCAATTACAGGCCTCTCTCATCTTTTTAAGTTTTTAACTTGCACAATTGGTGGCTGACTAAATACTTTTTTTCCCCACTGTATATGCATATTGTGAGGATACTCTTTGGCTTTATTGAACGTCTGTTTCTGCATCTGGGTCAACGTAATCCAATGAGGTTCTTCAGACTCTCTAGGTAAGTACACCAGTTTTTTTTTTTTTTTTTCACATATCCTGGCCATGAACAGCAATTGCATAGGGTTATAATGGGCAATAAACCACCGATCCATAAGGACCTGTTGGTGGTTTAGTGTCCTGAATTTCGGTGACTGGTAACAATTAGGATATACTGCCAGGTGTAACTTCAAGCTAGTTTTCCCCAATGCAAAATCTATAACAGGGCCCCCTTAGCCTACTTGGTCCGGTAGCAACTGCACCCCCTATTGTTATACCCTTGCATCCAGTTACAATAATAGAAAAATGATTGTGAAATAATAATTTTTACATATACCTCCATTATCCTATATTGCTGCTAAAAATAATTGCTCCCATGCTGTTCACATGACCTTAGGATGTAATGCACGAAAAGCAGCAAGTATAATAAAGAATAAACTAATACAATTTCAGCACTAGATGTGGCTGGACAGTGCCAAAAAAAGCTGGAACCTAAAGTGTCACAAATATTTTAGTCAGCCTGTGCTCATTTATGGCTAGGGCTACATGGTGAGTTTAATTGGTGCGACTAGAAATTGTATTAAAGTCGCATGCCATGGGGGCGTTGTTTCGGTATGTGAGGAGACCAAACGCACATAGCTGGAGCTCCCGCTGCCTGTGTCATACTGAAGATATTACCTGGCAGATTACCCCCAGCGACCTGCTATGACCCAAAGATGACTCCAACACCGGTCCAGTCCTCTCACAAGCTGGAGATCTCCCATTCCTGCCAGCAATCCACCAAAGCAGTCTCTGGGGCTTCCTCTCCAGCGAACCCAGGGTCGGACTGGGGTGCCTAGGGCCCACCAGTGGGATTGATTCTAGGGGCCCACCCTACTGCCATATGAAATATCGCCCATCCAGTTTTTGGCATCATGCACGTTTAATGTGCATTTTCGCGCACAATACAGTGTGCAAAACAGAACTGTATTGTCCTTTGTACTACATCAAAGTGAGTTTTCTCTCAAGCAATGGAAATATCACTTTTAGCTGAGCCTTAGTTTACTGTCTTTGAATAAAAAAAAATATTTTATTTTATATATGGGTATGCATGGCGCATATCTGAGATCTGTGTGATGCAGATCCTAAATACATTCAGGCATGAGACCTAGCACACAAACTATATTACGTTCTACACACATACACGGAAAAGCAAACCAAAATTATTTTATTGCACAACCAAAGGCAACCAAATAAATAATATTTAAATAAATACTATAAAATTAAACATTAACTTATCCTCCATCACAGACATTAACTTATCCTCCATCACAGATAGCGTTCAACAAACATTACAGATAAAATAGTGCAGATAGCCGGCCTGTTTTGCCAGGCAAAGTGACAAACATCAAAGTAGAAAACTGATTTGATGGACCTATCCCTGTCAGGATTTCCATTTTCTTTTTCTATAAACTTAGTTTTAATGTATCAGATGCATGATACAAATAACTAACCTTAAATAGAGCAGTATCAATATAATAAGGCACACAAAAAAAAACCATTTTACACAACCAGTTTACAGCAGCAGTTTCTGAAGAACAGAATATGAGTTTGAAAATCGATCAACAATGTCATCATAATAAGACCTGGAAATATTTCTCTCAATGTTCATTAAAATGAGGGATTCTAAAAGTTCTTGTCCAGTCAATGACCTCAACAGATTTTTTTCATTTTTTTTTTTTTTTTAAAACACTCTTTCACAGGAAAGGTGCATGCCAGAGTAAGGAGCACTTTATATGCCACAAAAAGATTAGTATATACAGCAGAATGCAAGTTATGATCGTATAAAAGTCTATAGCATCCTCACCATAACTATCAACATCAGCTTCAATAATATCTATTGAAGAAGGGAATGTTTTTTTCAAAGTGGCGTAGTTCTCTTGGAAGCCATTTTTGGCAAGGAGGCCGGGAAGGTGAAAAAAAAAACCCATATTAATCTGTCCCCACTGCTCCGGTGTCTCCCACCGCGGTCTGGTCCTGCTCCTCCCGAGTCCTGTTTAGGAGGAAGTCCTCGCCTCATGTGACGCCTGAGGCCAATCAGAGGAATCAGCGGCCTAAGTAAAGTAACCAGAACGTCACCTGGGAGCAGCAGGACCGGACTGCGGTGGGAGACACCAGAGCACCGGGGACAGGTTAGAGTATGTTTTTTTTTTCACCTTCTCCATAGTGGCCCCTGCACACAGTATTATGCCCCATAGTGGCCCCTGCACACAGTATTATGTCCAATAGTGGCCCCTGCACACAGAATTATTTCTTTTAGTGGCCCCTGCACACAGTATTATGCCCCATTGTGGACCACCAGACCCCAGAGTATAATGATCGGAGACCCAGGGGAGGATACAAACAAAAAAAAAACAATGTTACCTACCTCTCCCTGGCTCCACTGCACTCCCCGCTACTTCGCCATCTTCAACGTTGGACCAGATCTCGCGTGAGCCAGGCTGGCGTTGCGACACATAATGACACAGACCTGGCCCACGTAACATCACCAAACAGGACCGAAGCCTGCGGAGCGCGGGAGAGGTAAGTTACAGTGTTTTTTATGTTCCTTCACCTCCCCTGGCCCTCCGATCATTATACTCGGTGGTCTGAAAAGACTCCCAAGTATAATGATAGCAGTGTTTGTGGGGTTTGTGGGCTCCTGCTCATGGGGATTTTTAAGTAAATAGGGCCCGTTACCTGCTGGGGTTACTCCAGCAGGTAACGGCCTATTAAAAAAAAAAAAGCATCGGGCCCCCGAATGTCCCGGGTTCTGTGGCAGCTGCTACCGCTGCTACCCCGGTAGTTACGCCCCTGCCTGCAGCATTACAAACGTCTGTGTGAGCCATACATTCTCATTGCATGTGTTTTACAGAACCTTTCTTTTGCTATAATACAGTAAAACTTTATAGCCCACATAGACGCTTGTATCACTGAAGAGATTGATGAAGCACATATACAGTAACTTATATCAAAAGTGAAGATAGTACAGAGCCTAAATAGCATATCAGGCACAAAAATAACAGCATTCATTTATCAGGAGTGGTGGGGGCTAGAGAAAAAATTCCAGCTGCTGCCAGGATCAGTGGAGCAGCGCCTATTAACAGATGTAAAGAATTTAGACTTGTTGGAGATGGTAAAAGGTCCTCTTTAAGTTTGCACTACATCCTCAAAAGGATGTTTTCATGTTATATTTTCTTTCACATTATTACTACCCCAAAAAAACGCATTCCTGTGCACACTATTATGTGCCATAGTGGCTCCTGCACACAGTATCATGCCCCATAGTGGCTCCTGCACACGGTATATGTCCCATAGTGGCCCCTGCACACAGTATCATGCCCCATAGTGGCCCCTGTACACAGTATCATGCCCCATAGTGGCCCCTGCACACAGTATCATGTCCCATAGTGGCCCCTGCACACAGTATCATGTCCCATAGTGGCCCCTGCACACAGTATCATGTCCCATAGTGGCCCCTGCACACAGTATAATGTGCCCATAGTGGCCCCTGCACACAGTATCATGCCCCATAGTGACCCCTGCACAAAGTATCATTCCCCATATTGGCCCCTGTACACAGTATTATATCCCATAGTGGCCCCTGCACACACTATTATTTCCCATAGTGGCCCCTGCACACACTATTATTCCCCATAGTGGCCCCTGCACTGAGTATTTTGCCCCATAGTGGTCCCTGCACACACTATTATATGCCCCATTGTGGACCACCCATGAATAATTATTATACTCTGGAGTCTTTTCAGACCCCAGAGTATAATGATCGGAGACCCAGGGGAGGATACAAACATAAAAAATAACGTTGCTTACCTGTTCCTCGCTTTGGAGCACTCCCTGCTGCTTCAGCCGCCTTCAATGCTGGACAAGGCCGGCGTCACGTGTTGCGGGCAAGGCGTCGCCACGCAAAATGACGTCGGGGACGTCACCAAACAGGCCCGAAGCCTGGAGAAGCGCAGGAGAGGTAAGTACATTGTTATTTATGTTTCCTCACCTCCCCTGGGCCTCCGATTATTATACCCCCGGGGTCTTTTCAAAGACCCTGGAGTATAATGATAGCAGAGATTGTGGGGTTCGGCCCACGGCCTCACATACCGATCCCCACTACTGCGCACAGCCACCTCCGCAGAATCGGAAGCGCAGGCGGCCGTGAGCGGGACCCCGGGGAACGGTAATTATATAGGGCCCGTTACCTGCTGGGGTTACTCCAGCAGGTAACGGCCTATTAAAAAAAAAAAAAGCATCGGGGGCCCGCGGGGCCCCGTAATGTCCCGGGACCTGTGGCAGCTGCTACCGCTGCTACCCCGGTAGTTACGCCCCTGTGTAGGCTGTTCTTCACGCCTTGTATGCTGTAGATCATATACAATGTACAAGTCTCTGTTTTGTGCATTTAATATAACACAATAAAACTGATATAAAATACATATATGACATATACTGTATATGGTATCGCTGTAATCATAATGACCCACCAGAAAGAAGTGCCATGTTATTTTTAAGGCAGAGCAAACACCATAAAAACAAAACACAAAAAAATAATGATACAATTATTTATTTATTGTTTTAAGCAGTCTCCAAAACGTTAATAAAAGCTAATCAAAACATATTTATCCCAAAATGGTGCCAACTGAAAAAAAAAACTTATTGACAAAGAATAAAACCTTAAAAGGCTACAGGGAAGTTTCATGCCACAGGAGTTAACGGGGTTGTCCAGGCTTATTTATATATGGCCTATCCTCAGGATAGGCCATAAATATATGATTGATAGGGGGCTGATACCTGGTCCCCGGACTGATCATCTGTATGGGGCCGCTCTAGTACACAGCACGGGGCCGGAAGCAGAAAGCTCTGCCCGTCTAGCTGCATGTTGCCTTCACTGCATCTCAGCGCTCATTGAAGTCAGTGGGAGCTGATCTGCAGAGAAGGCATCCTGCTGCTATACATCGGATAAAGCTTTCTGCTTCCGTCTCCGTACTGTTTACAGGATGGGCGCAAGAAGTGACTCCATACAGCTGATCAATCTGGGGGCCCGGTATTGGCACCCTGTTGATAATATATTTATGGCCTGGGGATAGGTCACAAAAAAAAAAAAAATAAGCTCGGCAACCCCTTTAAGTGGGAGAACGGAGCGGGCTGGGGCAGGGATGCCTTGGCCCGACATATTTATTATAACTCACGTCAGTTTGGCCTCAATCTGGACTAGATCTCTATTCTGGAGCCTCTTCATAAATAAGCTGTGCCTTGTGCCTCTCTGGGACTTTATTAAGACTGGCATTCGAAACACCAGTCTTAATAAATCTGCCACATAATATTTACAAATCTCCACACATACGCAAACAGCTCTGCTGCACACACAGCACTGCTCTGACCTAGTGTAGTATATCATAGTACACTTGTTCCTTGATAAAACCCTTGCATGTAACTGGTCACATGCTCATAACCTCATGAAAAGTCCTTGACAATAGGATCTTTCATGTGCCATAGTATATTGGTTCACAGTTTAGTGTCATGCTGAGGCAGGGAGAGAACCACATAACACTTTACCTGACGATTAAGAAAGCAGTCAGGGGGATCTGACACTGCTGAATGCCCCTGACTTTATATAATTGACATGCTGCGATTTACAAAAACGCAAGTGTTTTTGAAATTGCAGCTTTTCCACTGCAGATTTTTTTCTGCAATGTGTGGATGGCCAGAATCCCATCCACTTTGCAGGTAATGTAAATCGCAGTGTGTTTTGCAATGTGTGGCCTTATATTCAGTTTCTCCCCATGCTAAACTTGCTGTCATCCATCTGCAACCCTCTGTGTCCTAAAGTTTCCCCTCTTTGACCTCTAACCCCTCTGCAGCTGCTGTCTTCTCTAAGTGATGTATAGTTGCAGCATCCTAGAGGCTGCTGCTTTAATTTGTTTGTTTGAGTGCCTCTGGGTTTTGTGTTGGTATGTCCCGTTCTATGTTAAATGTGTTGTTGCAGCTTTTCCCTGTTGTTTCTCCCCTGCAGTGTTCAAACCTAGCCTTGGTTTAGCCCTGGCCTATAACAGGCCACTGGCCTTGGTTGTGGGAGACTCCTTCTCCACGGTAACCCTTGGCCTGAGTTCAGTTTCAGTCTAGTGTGAGCAGTGGGACAGTGAGGGTGGGAAGAGTATTCCTGCCCCCACAAGCTGGACTAAGGCCAATGGTCAGCCATCACAGCCTACAGGAGGATTATAATCGGCCCCAGAGAAAGCCAGGAGTACCTTTTCGGCTGTCCATTATTGTGGAGCTTTCCGGTGCCGTTCCAGGAGGAACAGAGGGAACCCTGACAGGAAGATTACTTCAGGCCTAGTCTTCAGGTAACCAGAACCCTGTCAGGCCTCCTAGAACCAAGGCTGGGGATTGGACACTGTACTACTACCCCATTTGGGAAATGCGGTTACCTTTGTTCCTGTTGCCAAATAAAGGCTGTTCTGGTTTACCTGCACTGCTGTCTCCTGAGTCGTGTCTGCATCATCATCAGGGCCCTTCCAACCAACACCACACCGGCTCAGAGAGAAGAGGTCCCCTCTTCAACTGGAAGTACCCCGGGGAAAAGAACTACTACCACCACCACCATCCGGTAGTGCTGTAGGGCCCCCCTCGACTTTGTCCGGCCCAGGAGTGGGACTGGAGTGGTTGGTGAGTGTCCTCGGCCTGCTAGGTGGCACAGCATCCGCCACTACTACTCCCATCCTCCAGTGTCCTACATCTGGGTTGCGGCATAGTGCTTCTGTAACAGCTAGTATGTGAGTGACCACAGATAAGTGACAGAGAAGCAGTGAAAGTTTTAATCCTATTATTTTGCTAATATTTATTAATCCGTTCACTGTAAATTTGTTCTGCCCTGGGACTTGTAGTATATATTTGTAGTAATATACTGTAGTAGTAATATCTGTAGTTGTAATGAGGAATTATTACAACAAATGTCCAGTGTAAAAGCATGAAATGATAAAACTCACAGACCACAAAGTCTGTTGGGTATAGGTGATCTAGTCTGGTAGTGAGACGAAGCCAACACTATATTGTATTTTGCTTTTGAAAGAGAATCCATGATGCAGATGTGAACGGTGCTTTCATTTGTGTTGTTTTTGGGTACAGGGTTTGTTAAAAAGTGTATTGAGACTGCAATTAATGTTGTATATGTATGATAATAGTATTGTTGTATATATCCAACCAGTCATTACAGTACTGTATGAGTAAGGTTAGATTCACACTTTTCAGTTTGTTTGTTCTGACAGAATTACAGGCGCTGCACCCTCAGTTTGCATCCACCAAAATTCAGTGCAATGTTAAAAATACCAGTACTTTCTTTGTCCACTCCGAAAGATCATATATGAATACATACTTATGAATTTAATAACTCACTGTATGTAACTGATTGGGCTTCTTACCATGATTGACAGGAGGCCCGCTGAGACCAAAATGCCAAAACCTGGAGCTGGCCCTGCTTGTATATTACTAAGCTGTTGGCATAAGTCCAACCTACTGTGCCTGAACTAATGAATTCTTCAAGGAATATTAGTAAAAATTACTAAATACAATAAAATAAAAACTGGTAATATTAGGAAGTTGGAAAAAGTTTGGCGTTTTGACCTGTGCCAAAGGGGTCAAGCAGAAGCAACAGTATGCCTGGTTCCAATTCTCCTCCCTCAGCAGCTGCTCAACAGAGAGGTTAGAGAGCTGGTCAAGGTCCTAGCAAAGGTGAGCATACTTGCCAACTTTTGATTTCAGAAAGGTAAATAAAATCAATGCGCTCTGTATGCTGGCTTTGAATGCCACAATATTATACACATGCACACAATATACTACTTCCTCTATGCCCCTCCCCCCCACAGTATGATACCCTCTTATAAGCTCAAACACGACATTGACAGGTTCACATCTTGCAGTTGTGTGAGGTCCATGATAATCAGGGACTTCTTGCGGACCCCTTTCTTTTATGTATAATCAATGGTTATTAAGTAATAACATACAGTAACAATAACAATGAGCTGCATAGCTAAGCAATACAGTACGAGGAAAAAAAAATACAAGAATGCAAGATCTAGTTGAGCATGAAGGACCCCCAAAATATAAGGTATCAAGCATAAGACTAAAATGGGATAACACAATGGAATGGGGTTGCAGACCCATTTCATTTAATGGGCACATGCAGTCCTCTGTTTGCTAACAGTCCGTGGAAAAAGAACAGAGGCATACTCTACTTTAGTCCATTTTGCAAACCTTGGAGCTCCATTAAAGTCTATCAGTCTATGAAAATCACTGACAGCTCACAGCTGCTATATATGTGCTGTCCATTTTTCTGTTATTCATGGACATGAATAAAGGATCAACCATGGACTGCACATGACCCAAAAATAGCAGGGTGGAACGATGTCCATGATTATCACAAACCTCATGTATGCAAAATGTGGACTTGTGAATAAGACTTTACACAGCAGTGTTTAGAACAGTATTTTATAACAGTATTTGGAAGTTAGAAGCTAATCTTTCCATTATACTTTTCTCTCTTTATGTCCCACTCTTCAAATATTGGTCACATTTGCATTGTGCATTTTATTTATAATAGAAACAATGATGTTGTGCAAATTCTGTCATATGACAGATCCTATCACCATCTAACAGACATTGAGGTCTCCATGGTTTTCATAGAAAGATTAACACTGCTTGCTGGCAAAAGTGACAGAACTACTGATGGAGGGTCAGAACATAACACTTTATGACAGCTTCACCATAGCCTAATTCTGATTTACACAATTTCTATAAGGTTGTGTTCAAAATCAGACAAAATCATTGGAAACCAAGGTTACAAATATTTTTCCTGATAGCTTTTCAACTGGTTGATCAATATTGATGTGGATTCAAAAAGGACTTAATTTCTTTATGAAATAGATTTGCATATGTGCTGCTCATTATTCCAATGTTTACATAATAACATTTTACATAGCAATCTTGATCAGAGAAAGTTTGTTAGACAACAAAGAGTTAATTGGTGCAAAAGGGAATGTGGGATTGGAAAACAGCTGGGGATATTCCAGGCTGCTCATACAGGCTGCATGTCAGAGCCCAACTCCTAGCATTGTAATTTCTCAAATGTCAACAGCAAATTGCAGCTTCTCTAAAGGGGAGGAGGGGAGGGAGAGAAATGAAAAAGATCAAGGGAATACAGCTGAAAGTGAAGAGTGGAAGACGCTTTGGAGGAGCATAGCACAGGAGCCAATGAATAAGTCATGTTTTCCATCTGAGCTTATGCTTAATGATTTGTAGATGCTTCGTTATATGCATATTAATACACTGATAGATAGAAGTATAAGAATCTTTCTGAAAACCCAATAAATCTGACAACCTTCATCAAAGTCAGGCATCAGAAATAGGTGGATGCATTTGACAGCAGAAGACCTTGGTTCCCATCCATAAAACATTTCTGTAAATGTTTTCAGTTGCACTTAGAGGAGAGAATCATTATGTCCCTACTAATGGTAGTGTGAGCCTCATTTAAACCAGCAAAACAGGATGGATGATGTGCTAGGAAATGGATAGTGCCTGTCAGCATTATTTTACAATAAAACATATTTATATTGACATAGGTTTGGACACAGTTTCTTAGGTAAGATAAACATATTGTAGCAATCACATACAGTAGTTTGCAGTCATGGAATGACTTCATATTAGCAATCATTAGTGTCATTAGCAGCTGACACTGAAAGCCAAGGGCATCTGTCAAAACTCACATAGGACAACTACAACACATGCGTCAGACATACAGTTAATGACCAGTTCAGTTGGAGCTTCCCTATAAGGAAAGTAGATACATATCCCTGGAGTGCAGTATAAAATCAAGAGATCAAGTTTTCTGTGGGTCAGTTTAAGTGTCAGTTTAATTCACGTTAGAATGAAAAAAATCTAGTGATTTGAGCAACTTCATACATGTCATGGCCATCAGTGCTAGACTAGTTAGGGCCAGGATTTCAAAGACTGCCACTACTGTGGGTTTTCACATGCACCTACTGTATGTTGAGAGTATATTGAGAAACAGGCAGCCCACAATGAGGTAAATTGACAAATACAATAGGGCAAATTCATCATTCCCTCTACGCCAGAAAACTGGTTTAGAGGGATGATATTGAGGTGCACGTTTCGTGCAAAACCCTTTCTTGCACCAAAAGTGCGTCTCAAGACCCAATCTGCGCCTCACATTTCATGCTAACTGGCATAGAATTCCATTCTGGCACAGGGACAGCAGACAGATTTATGAAGAAGCCGCACCCTGCGCTACTTGGGTTGTTTATTAAGACTGGCTTATGATATGCCAGTCTTAATAATAAAAAAAAAAATTTTATACAAAATTTTATTGTTTTCAATAAAAACAGACAAAAATAGACATTTACATGAAGCGTTGTCAAGGCGATGAAACTGTAAAAGACAGCACCTTTCAGTACGATACAGTACTACACAACATACCATATCCAGTATACAATATACAATACAGTACAATACAACACAATACCATAAAATACAATAATAACAATAACAGTAGTAATAGTATTTAAAGCATACTAAGGTTGGCTAAAGGAAAATAAAGGACTAATTCCTCCAATGTCACCGTGGGCGAAGTATAGTCACATACAAAACACTGGGACTATATGTTTATGTGCGTAATTATATAAGGAGGTTCTTAGAACATCTCAAGAAGTAAGGTGAAGAGATGTATGAATCTGAAAAGGCAGTAAAGCCTAGTAAAGCATAACGCAATAAGACATATTGCACGTTAATGTAGTGCCCATTAACAAATTATACTTCCAGTATTTTGAGCGTGTGTATTGCAAACATTTGTATGAGAAGCCAGAGAGGAGGGGATTGGCCCTACCAACACAACAACATGAAATGAACAATAATAATAATAATAATAACAAAAAAGACAACCATAAAAGACATCCAAGAAACAGGGAACAAAGAACATATAGGAGACAAGAGACAATTACAAGCACAAATACAGGACTACAACAATTACTGAGTATGGCCGTAAGACACAGGAAGGGGGTCAATGGAGGGGAGAGGAGGGGCAGAAAGAGGAAAGGAGAGAAGGAAAGCCAATGGGGGGAGGGAAAGAAGTGAAGTGAGAAGTGGGGAAGTGGAGAAGAAGTGAGAAAGAAGTGAAGAAGAAGAAGTGAAGCAGGAGAGCTACCACTGGATCTCTGCGAACATTTGTGAACTGATGCAATCTTTGTTCAAGCATGATGATCGTTGAGTCATGGGGACCAGGTATTCACGAACTTCTGATGGGAACGTCTGGACCAACTCATGAGTTCCTCAAATCTAGAGATCTGATTCCCTTTGTTCTCCCACTCTTGAGTAGAGGGTGGTGAGATCTGAAGCCAATGGAGAGGGATGAGTAGGTTCGCTGCTTCCAGCATGTGTGTGATGAGGCGGTCTTTCTTAGGGTTGTAGTGAGGCGAAGGTTGTGCCAGAAAGATCATTGCCAGTGTCAAATGGAAATCAAGGGAGGAGACCTGTAGAATTCTGGTCTCAATACTGGACCAAAAGGGAGCAATCAACGAGCATTCCCACCAAATATGAAGGTAGGTACCAGGGCCATGGTGACAACGCCAGCAAACACTAATCAAAGTGAGTTTGTTACGACGTAGCCAGTCAGGGGTCCTGTACCATCTGGATAATAGCTTGTAATGATTCTCCTGAATGACGGAGAGTGTCCTGAACGTCATCAGCAGATAGTACTAAGTCAAGTTCTTTTTCCCAGGAGAGAAGGAATGCCGGTTTTGATACCTCCAGTTTATCAATGAATTGATGAAGAAGATAGGATGTTTTGCATAGTAATTTGGTGGTGACGGCCATGTGTGTCTCAAAAGGGGTCAGGGGCTTTCGGAGGACGGTCTTCTCCCGGAAGGTAGCTAGGCAATGTTTCAAGTGTTGAATATGCAAGAAGTTCGATCGGAAATCTGGAAGAAGAGAAAGGATCTCTTCCAAGGGTCTAGGAACCTCTGTGGAGTATAAGTCCTGAAGTTGCAATTTATCCAAAGGAGTCCACATAGGGCGGTTGGAGGCGTTCTTCAGGTCTATGAGGTGTGGGATCAGGCTAGATATGTGAGAGAAGAGTTTGCCCATGCAAAAGGGTGTGGACGCTTCCAAAGCAGCTCTATCTGGGGAAGAGAGGTTGATGGGGAGGATTTCTGACTTCTCAGAGTTAACTTTATAGTTGGATAATTTTCTGTATCGTTCCAAGAGCACTACTAAAGCTTGGAGTCCCTCCAGGGGATTGGACACGACGAATAGGACATCATCCGTGAACGCAGCTGACTTGGTGGTTAATGGTCATCCCCTGTATGGACTGGTGCTGCTTAACAGCCCGCAGAAGCATCTCCAACACCAGGATGAAAAGCGTTGGAGAAAGCAGGCACCCCTGACGAGTGCCATTGTGGATGTCAAATGAAGAGGAGAAAGTGCCATTCACTTTGAGACGGGCGTAAGGCTGGGTATAAAGCGGGAAAATGGCAGCGATGAAGGTGGGAGGGAGTCCGAATTTTTCAAGAGAGGCTTTCAAGTTAATCCAATCCACTCTATCGAAAGCTTTCTCAGCATCTACTCCAAATAAGATTAGTGTCTGGTTGCATTTGGTGGCATGCAAAATGAGCAGCAACAGCTTGGCTGTGTTATCCCAGCCCTCTCTGCCTAGGACAAATCCCAATTGTTCTACATGTATCAAAGAGGGTAGGAGCCGTCGAAGTCTGAGGGCTAGAATCTTTGCCCACACCTTCACATCCAGATACAGTGTGATTGGTCTGTAGCTTCCGCAGGAAGATGGGTCTTTACCTTCTTTGGCTATGAGAGCTATGTGTGCTTCTTGGGCCTGCTGGGGGAGACCAGCTCCACCTAGCAAAGCGTTGCACCATGAGGTCAAGCATGGAGCCAAGACGTCTCGAAACTTTCTGTAGTAGAGTAGCAGGAAGCCATCAGGACCAGGACTTTTCCCCGGCGGAAAGCTTTTCAAGGTCTCCTGTACCTCTTTTAGGGTGACTGGAGTGACTAGTTGCTGCTGAGACTCCATCAATAAGGAGGATAGGGACAGGTCATCTAGGAAGTCACACATCGATTCCGCTCTGTTGGACCCCTCCACCCCAGAAGCAAGAGGCTGCAGATTATATAATTTGGGGTAAAACTTAACAAACTCTTCGGCAATGTCTGAAGTGGAAGTAACCTTTGCACCCGTAGTCGTCTTGATGGAGGGAATGAAGGATCTTGCTTTGGCGTGTCTAATCAAGTTACTCATAAGACAACTGCCCTTGCCGCCATGGGCATATAACAGTTGTTGGTAACGGAGATGAAGTTTAGCTGCTCCTGCGTCAAGTAGGGACATGAGTCTCTCACGTAGGGACATCAGGTCCCGCTGAGCTTGTAGAACTAAGGATCGCTTGTGCAGGCGTTCCAGCACCACGATTCGACTGAGCTGGTCATCTATCTTTTTCTGGCACTCCTTTTTAGCTTTCGTGGCAATCGAGATGAGGATACCTCTGATGTAGGATTTGTGGGATTCCCAGATGATAGTCGGACACATACCTGGTGTTGTGTTTATCTCAAAAAAGTCGGTGAGATGGGATCTGAGGGATTGTAAGTTAGGGTCAAACTCCAACAGAGACTCATTCAGTCTCCAATTCCACGCGCGAGCAGGTAATTTCCTAAGGATCATTTCAGTAGAAATCGGAGCGTGATCAGACACAGAGATCACATCTATCTCCAACGACACAAGAGCATCTAGTAGGCCACTGGAGCAAAATATGTAGTCCCAGCTGTGGTGGGACCTGCCTGTAGGGGAATTAAATGTGAAATCTTTAGCAGAGTGGTGTAGGGTATGCCAAGAATTCAACAAGTTAGCTTCTTTTAGTGTCTCCATGAGCTTAGCAATCATCTTCTGGGAATGGGAAGTTGTCCCTGATGTTGAGTCCAGTGAGGGATTAAAGGCGACGTTAAGATCTCCTCCCAGTATGATATGACCCTCAGCGAAGGTTGTCAGAATTCGGAACGTGTTGATAAGCCAGCCTATCTGTCCTCTGTTAGGTGCATAGATGTTTGCAAAGGTATATTTGACTTCGGCAATAGTGCCCTTCAAAAACAACGCTCTCTCCTCCGAATCACTATATTGCTGGCTGCAGAGAAAGGTAATTGAGTTGTGAAAAAGTGTAGCTACCCCCCTAGAGGCAGAAGTCGGATTGGTGCTGTGAAACCACTGAGACAATTGTTTTTTCGGCACTGCCGGAATTTTGGAACTCTTAAATTGTGTTTCTTGTAGGAAGGCGACTCTAGCATGCATCTTGCGAAGCAGATGAAGGATGTGATGGCGATTGTTAGGGGAATTAAACCCTTTGACGTTGTAGGATCTGCAAATATTATACTTTGTAGGGCCCCTGTGGAGCATTATACTGGGGAGGGGGCCCTCTGTATAGCATATTATACTTTGTAGGGCCCCTGTGGAGCATTATACTGGGGAGGGGGCCCTCTGTATAGCATATTATATGGTGTGGGGCCCCTGTGGAGCATTATACTGGGCATGGGGCCCTCTGGATAGCATATTATACTGTGTGGGGCCCCTGTGGAGCATTATACTGGGGATGGGGCCCTCTGGATAGCATATTATACTGTGTGGGGCCACTGTGGAGCATTATACTGGGGGTGTCCCTCTGGGTAGCATATTATACTGTGTGGGGCCACCGTGGAGCATTATACTGTGGGGGGGGGGGCCCTCTGGAGAGCATATTATACTGTTTTGAGCCACTGAGGAGCTTTATACTGGGGGAACCTTTCTGGGAAGTATATTATACTGTGTGGAAGCCATTCTGGAGCATGTTATACAGTGTGGGGTCAGTGTGGAGCATTATTCTGGGGGGCCATCTGCAGAGCATATTATATTGCGTGGCGCCACTGTGGGGCATTATTCGGGGGGAACTAAGGAGCATTGTACTAGGGGGCCCTCTGGGGAGTATATTATACTGTGTGGGGCCTACTGTGGAGCTTTATACTGGGGGGAAGGAGCAGTGTGGGGAGCTTGTTATACTGTATGGGGCCACTGTGGAGTTTATTATATTGTGTGGGGCTTCTCGGGAGCATATTATACTCTGTGGGGCCATTGTAGAGAATTATATTGGGGGGGACTGTGGGGAGCATATTATACTGTGGAGGACCACTGTGGAGCATTATACTGGGGGAACACCTCTGGGCAGTATATTATACTGTGTAGAGGCCATTGTGGAGCATGTTATACTGTGTTAGGCCACTGTGGAGCATTATACTGGGAGGGGCACTGTGGGATGCATATTATACTGTATGGAGCATATTATATTGTTTGGGGCTGCTGGGGAGCATATTGTACTGTCTGGGGCCACTAAGAGGTAGTATACTGTGTGTAGCCTTATATACCATGTGGGGCCACTATTGGGGGCTCAGGGGAGCATTTTATACTGTGTGGGTCCACTGTGGAGCATTATATACCATGTGGGGAAACTGTGGAGGGCTCAGGGGAGCATTTTATACCATGGAGCATTATATACCATGTGGAGCATTATACTGTGTGTGTGTGTGTGGGGGGGGGGGGGTTAAAATTCCTGCTGGCAACCCTGTGTGCTATGTCTGCATCATAGCTCCCTCACTATAATCTTGCACATACGTGTAGTGCCCCATGGCCATGTCATTACCCATACAGTAACTGTGCATAAACCGGCCATGGAGTTATTGGGGCCTGCACAGTACTATAGGGGCTGACTATACTGGGAACATACTCAGTAACACCAGATAGTCAGCACATATGTAAGACTTCAGTGAAGGAGCCGTGGTGTAGGCTATTATCAGGAAGCTGTTGGGTGGGGCCCCAGAACAAGTTCCTCTGGTGGGCCTAAGGCCCTTCAGTCCGACACTGTATAACGGAGAACTATTATATACAGGTGCATCTCAATAAATTAGAATATCTTTGAAACATTTATTTCTTTCAGTAATTAAATTAAAAAAGTGACCTCCTATATTTCCTAGATTCTTTACACACAGAGTTCTATTTCAAGTGTTTTATTTCTGTAAATGTTGATTATGGATTACAGGTAATGAAAACCAAAATCTAAGAACATGAGAATATTGTAAAAAAGTTCAGTATTGTAAATTCAGTGTGTCACCTGCCAAGGTTTCCTAAGCCTTTAAATGGTCCCTCAGTCTGGTTCAGTAGGACACACAATCATGGAAGACTGCTGATTATGAATTATATTACTGAATTACTAAAATGAATGAACGTTTCACAGATATTCTAATTTATTGAGATGCACCTGTATAAGGGTGGGTTACTATACAGTCATATGAAAAAGTTTGGGCACCCCTATTAATCTTAATCATTTTTAGTTCTAAATATTTGGGTGTTTGCAACAGCCATTTCAATTTGATATATCTAATAACTGATGGACACAGTAATATTTCAGGATTGAAATGAGGTTTATTGTACTAACAGAAAATGTGCAAGATGCATTAAACCAATATTTGACCGGTGCAAAAATTTGGGTACCCTTATCATTTTATTGATTTGAATACCCCTAACTACTTTTTACTGACTTACTGAAGCACAAAATTGGTTTTGTAACCTCACTGAGCTTTGAACTTCATAGCCAGGTGTATCCAATCATGAGAAAAGGTATTTAAGGTGGCCAATTGCAAGTTGTTCTCCTATTTGAATCTCCTCTGAAGAGTGGCATCATGGGCTCCTCAAAACAACTCTCAAATGATCTGAAAACAAGGATTGTTCAACACAGTTGTTCAGGGGAAGGATACAAAAAGTTGACAGTTCCTTGTACCTTACTGCTGTTATAGTCTTGGTCAGTGACTCCTCCCCCTCCTCGATCCTAGATCCATGATCAATCAGAGGTACTCAGGAGGGAGCAGCAGGTGACAGGTGAGCAGAACCCGTGGGGGGTCACTGTTCCCTAAAAACTTGGCAATAAAGATAAAAAGAACAGTAAGGTGCATATGACTCATAGTACTGCCGTAACTTCTAAACTGCAGGTCAACAGTGAGAACTCTTGCAGGGGATTTCAACCTCAGGCGGCCGATTGGCAATGCCTGAGTCAGAGGTGAGCCGTCGGTGACTTGCGGCTCCTAGGTGACCTGAAGCGAGCGGTGTCTTGAGGGGAGTCCAGCTGGGATCGGAGTGGGGTCGGGACCGGATGCCATGATGGGCCAGGCAGCTTCCAAATCCTGGGGTGTTTGGATGGATATCTTCCTGCCGCTCTTCATCACCAAGATGCCGAAGGGGTACAGCCATGCATAAGGGAGGTTGTCGGATCGCAAGGCTTCCAAGAGAGGACGCATTATCCGCCACTTTTGTAGTGTAGAGGACTCTATGTCCTGGTACAGGTGGATGACTGCATCATCATACATTAGCGTAGATCAGTCTCTCGCCACCTGCAGTATCATGGTAGTATCGGTAGATGAAAGCAGGCCACAGCTCACATCTCGGGGAGTCTCATTAGGACTTGGTTTGGGTCTCAACACCCTGTGCACTCTTTCGATGGCGACATCTCCGGCTTTATCGCTCCCCAGGAGGTCTGTAAAGATAGCGAGCACCACTTGTCTCAGCACCTCCACTCCGCAGGATTCAGGTAGCCCCTTGATTCTCACATTGCGGCGTCTGTTGCGAATTTCTAAATCCTCCAGTTGGAGGTATGTCTGATTAAGGTGAGTGGCGTTGGCTTCCAGCTCCCTCAGGAGGCCATCAGAGTGGGTAAGCAATTCGGTGTAGGCCCCCTCCAACTACTCCACCCTGCGGCCCACCGATAAGACATCTGACTTCAGATCGGCTAGCTCCGTTTGGACCGGGGCAATGGCCTGTGTGAGCTCCTTCCTTAGGAACGCTTTGGTTATAGTGGAAGTGGTGGCGCTGGGCTGAGAATCATCCATGTCGGCATCAGCATCCCCCGCGCTTTCTTCTGGCTCTATTTTAGGCATCTTGTCAGGAGATCATGTCGCCTGTTTTTTTAAGAACCTCTGTATGTCCCCGTGAGAAAGAGACCCTTTAGAGCAATTTGTTTCCTCAGCACTGCGATCTCTGCCGATTTTGACCATAATGGGTCCCCTGGGGTGCTGATGTGAGCAGTAACAGGGCCGATGGTGATGGAGCTACAGGTCTATGCTGCCATCACAGTCAGTGGTCAGACTCCACCCCTCCAGTCTTAATAAATTTGCCACAATGTGCTGTTCACCTGACATGTTCGAACACACAACTCGTACCTCCACATGGATGGACTGTAACAGCAGATAACCGGTTTGAGTGCTGTTGCTGTCTGAGGGTATTGTTTGTTTGTTTGTTTGTTTGTTTGTTTGTTTGAGTTGGAAGGGACCTCAAGGGCCATCGAGTCCAACCCCCTGCAAAGCAGGAATTCCTAAAACATCCCAGCTATATACCTATCCAGTTTCCGCTTGAAGATTTCAATTGATGGAGAACTCACCACCTCCCGTGGCAGCCTATTCCACTCTCTCACTACCCTTACTGTTAGAAAGTTTTTCCTAATGTCTAATCTGAATCTCCTTCCCCTTAGTTTCATTCCATTACTTCTCGTGCTTCCTTCTGCTAATGAGAAAAGGGTAGATCCCTCTGCAATGTGACAACCTTTCAGATATTTAAATACCGCTATTAAGTCTCCCCTTAGCCTTCTCTTCTGCAAACTAAGCAGTCCCAATTCTTTTAGCCTCTCCTCGTAGGACATGGTTTGTAGACCTTCCACCATTTTGGTTGCTCTTCTCTGGACCTGCTCCAATAAATCGATGTCTTTCTTAAACTGGGGAGCCCAGAACTGTACACAGTATTCCAGGTGGGGTCTGACCAGGGCAGAGTACAGCGGAATAATTACCTCTCCTGATCTAGCTTCAATGCTCGTCTTGATACATCCTAGAATTTTATTAGCCTTTTTAGCCACCGCACCGCACTGTTGACTCATGTTGAGTTTGCGATCTATTATTATGCCCAGATCCTTTTCCCCTGTACTCTCACTTAGTACTATTCCTCCCATACTATATATGCTTCTTGCATTTCTGTTACCCAGATGTAGAACTTTGCATTTGTCCCTGTTGAATACCATTTTGTTCACCTCAGCCCATTGTTCCAGTGTGTCCAAGTCCTTTTGGATGCATTCTCTCTCCACTCTAGTGTTGGCCATTCCTCCTATCTTTGTATCATCTGCAAATTTTATTAGTTCCCCATTAACCCCATCATCCAGATCATTTATAAAAATATTAAAAAGTACTGGGCCCAGGACAGAGCCCTGCGGCACCCCGCTTTTTACTTTCTTCCAGTTTGATGTATAGCCATTTAGAATTACTCGTTGTGCCCGATCATTAAGCCAATTGTGAACCCACCTCACTGATATTTTATCAAAGCCATACTTGATCATTTTTTCAATAAGAAAGTTATGTGATACTTTATCAAAGGCCTTACTAAAGTCAAGATATACTATGTCCACTGCATTTCCCTGGTCCAACCATTCAGTGACTTTATTATAGAAGGAAATCAGATTAGTCTGACAAGATTTATTAGGCATGAAGCCGTGCTGGCTCTGATTAATTAAAGCCTTCCCATCCAGGTACCTAATTAAATGTTCTTTAACGATTTGTTCAAAGATTTTTCCTACTATCGAGGTCAGACTTACCGGCCTATAATTTCCTGGGTCGTCCCTATTCCCCTTTTTGTAGATGGGGACCACATTTGCCCTTTTCCAACCTAGAGGGACCACTCCTGTTTCCCATGACTTATTAAAGATTATTGCAAGGGGTTCTGTTATTTCCTCTGCTAATTCTTTTAAAACTCTAGGGTGTAAATCATCCGGTCCTGGGGACTTGGTTTCCTTAATCTTAGCTAAATGTTCTCTCACCAAACCTTCGCTTATAATCAGCTTGGAGTCCTCATTCCCCTCATCACTATCACCATTAATGTTGATATTTCCATCCATTTCTTGGGAGAAGACGGATACAAAATATGAATTCAGTAACTCCACCTGCTGATCCACCATGTTAACTTTTTCACCCTTTTCGTTCTTCAGGACTCCAATGGTTTCCTTCACTTTTCTTTTGCTCTTAACATATCCCCAAAAACCTTTTACATTACTCTTAACTTCTTTTGCAAGCTTCAATTCGTATTCAGCCTTGGCTTTTTTAATGCATATCTTGCAGAGTCTGCAAACTGCTGTATACTCTCCCTTAGATATAGCTCCCATCTTCCACTTGTTGTAAGTTTCCTTTTTCTTTTTTAGTAGGTTATGTAATTTTTTGGTCATCCATCCTGGAGTTTTTAGGTGATTCCCATTTTTCTTGCTTCTAGGTATTGTTAGTTCCTGTGCATTAATGATTTCCCTACGGAAAATTTCCCACCCCTCATGTGCATTTTTGTGCTTAAGTAATTTTCGCCATGGAATTCTATGTTCACACTACTATTATTACAGTCTGTTGCTGTCATCCATCATAGGATGACAACAACAGACATTAACGGTAGTAAAGTAACAGAGTAACACACACACACACACACACGGAGCCCCCTCTGTCTGTGTCCGTTCCCATTGACTCTAATGTAAAGGACATGATGGATGCTGCTTTCTGTCGTGCATGCAGGACTTTTGTTCCATTAGAAAAGTAAAAAACATGATAGAAGAAAGCTTCCATCATGTTTTTTATTTTGGGGTGAAAGACAACTGATGGAGGGGGTTCTGTCTGCATCTGTCATTTAATGTCTGTTGCTCTCATCCTGTGATGGGTGAGAACAATAGACATTGAATAATGGCAAAGTGAATGCACCCTAAGGGAAACAAAAAGCAAGAATCTAGAAGGCCAAAGAGCTCAGTGACAAAACATTGCCTGGTCAGATGAATTCAGAGATTCTATTGGTCATGCTGCTAGAAAGTATGATCTAGGAAGCCCACTTGTGTATGTATCATTACTGAATTATATTATACATATTATATTGTGTCACCCCCTCTACCTCATAGATTGTAAGCTCTTGCAAGCAGGGCCCTCAGTCCCATTGTGTGAATTGACTATTTCTTTGTAATGTACGGTATCTCCAATTGGATCCTAGACTACCTCACAAATCGACCTCAGTATGTGAGAGCCCGGGACTGTGTGTCAGATACTGTCATCTGTAATATGGGGGCACCTCAGGGTACAGTTCTTGCCCCTTTCCTCTTCACACTGTACACTGCAGATTTTAGGTGCAACTCATCTAGCTGCTACCCACAGAAGTATTCTGATGACTCTGCAATAGTAGGCCTCATCACAGACGATGGTGACAGGGAGTACAGAGAACTGAACCAGGATTTTGTGGACTGGTGCCAGCGGAACCACCTTAGGATTAATGCTGGGAAGACCAAGGAGATGGTGGTGGACTTTCGTAAATGCAGATACCCTCCTAATCCAGTGGACACCCAGGGGACGGGCATTGAGGTTGTCAGCACCTATAAGTACCTGGGTGTGCTCATCAATAATAAGCTGGACTGGGCAGATCACATGGAGGTCCTGTACAGGAAGGGCCACAGCAGGCTCTACCTGCTTAGGAAGCTGAGAGCCTTTGGAGTCCAGGGGGCACTTCTTAGGACTTTTTTCAACTCATTAGTGGCATCAGCCATCTTCTTTGGAGTGGCCTGCTGGGGGAGTACTATATCAACCAGGGATAGAAATAAACTCGACAAACTGATTAGAAGGACCAGCTCTGTCCTTGAGAGTCCCCTGGACCCTGTGCAGGTGGTGGGTGACAGGAGGATACTGTCCGTGATGAGCCCCATGTGGGAGAATAACTACCATCCCATGCATGAGACCGTGACAGCACTGGGCAGTACTGTCAGTGACCGACTGCTTCACCCTAAGTGTGAGAAGGCGCGCTATCTGAAGTCTTACCTCCCCGCTGTGGTTAGGCTGTACAAACAACACCGACCTAAGCGGAGATCAGGCCATACAGAGAACTGAAATATCTTTATGTTGTGATACCCCTCTGCTACTTTTTACCTGTACCTTTCTATCTGTCTGTCTACTCTCACTGGAATGCCTCTTTACCTTGGAACGTTTTTGTATATATTGTATTTGTATTGTTTATCGTTGCTGCTGTAACACACTGAATTTTCCCATGGTGGGACTATTATTATGGTTATTATTATTATTATTATTTATCTGTACTTGAACCCTACAAATTGTAAAGTGTTGCGGAATATGTTGGCGCTATATAAATAAAATGTATTATCATTATTATTATAGTACAATATTATTGTTCGTGTATCTATTATTAGTGAATATAGTGTTTATGTATGTGTCAACAGTATATTATATAAGTATGTGTGTTATAATTAATGCCTGGGACTGGTCTAGACAGAGACTCCCTGTCGTTTTATGGCCTGGTCTGGCAACATGCTCTTTGAAGTAATACAGACCAGGCCAGGTTACATAGTAGATGAGGTTGGATAAAGACACAGATCCATCAAGTGTCTTTACCCTACAGTGTTGTTCCAGAGGAAGGCAAAAAAAAACATTAGGCTTATGCCAATTACCTAATCTCAGGGGAAAAAAATTCCTTCCCGACTCCAATCTGTCAATCAGTATAAAACACTGGACCAACTTATCCTTACCAAAATCTAAAATCCATAACCCGTAATATTTTTCTGGTCAAGTAAAGCATCCAAACCCTCTTTGAACTTGCACAATGAATCCACCATCACCACTTCCTGGGGCAGAGAGTTCCATAGCCTCACTGCTCTTGAAGTAAAGAACCCCCGTCTATGTTGCTGGTGAAACTCTCTCTCCTCCAGACGTAGAGAATATCTTCTTGTCACTGTCACAAGATTAAAAAGATCATTAGAAAGTTCTTTTTTCTCTCCTTTCATGTATTTGTACATTGTTATTAGGTCATCCCATAGACATCTTTTTTCTAAACTGAATAACCCCAAATTTGTTAATCTATCATCGTACTCCAATCCACCCTATTAATCTTGGTCGTCCTCCTCTGCACTCTCTCCAGTTCAATTATGTCCTTCTTGTATACTGGGGCCCAAAATTGCGTGCAATAGTGTATGTGTGGCCATATCAGTGATTTGTATAGAGACATAGCTATGTTTATGTCATGAGAATCTATAAATCTTTTGATGCATCCCATAATTTTATTTGCCTTGGCAGCAGCTGCCTGACACTCATCACTAAAGGTAAGCTTACTGTCCACCAAAATCCTCAAGTCTTTTTCAGTGGCAGTCATACCCAGTAATTTGTTATTAACCACTTCTGGACCGTCTATAGAGTATATACAGTACGTCCGGATAGTGGTTGTGTTGTTCTGCAAGGATGTATCGGTACGTCCTTGCAGTTTTAAGCAGCTGCACAAAATCGTTCAACTGCAGAAATGGGGAGTCAGCTGTTACTACAGCCGGAGCTCCCATAGAGAAGGCAGGGAGGGTTTATTACCGTCCCTGCCTTCCAGATCGCTGTGTACACAGCACTCAATGAGCACTGTATACACAGCTATGGGAACCGCCATGATGCGGCTCCCCTCTGACCCGGTGGTCATGTGATCCGCTGGGATCAGAGGCTGTTAAAGCTGCTGGGTCCTAGAGAACCCAGATCAGCTCTGTAGCTATGTCCAGGAGGCTGTATTCCTCCTGTAACTGGGGCTAAGGTATCACCCCCAGTTACAGGGAAAATCAGCCCCCCCACCAAAAAAAAAATAATTGTTCAGATGCCCCCAAAGGTCTATTATGACCTTATGGGGACACAATGTAAAACATAAAGAAAGAAATAGAGAAAAAAGAGGTTGAAAAGTAAAAAATAAAAATTAAAGTAAAACAATACGCCAATAAAACACACTCATCACAGGTTCTAGCCCCACCCCCCGACAACACGATACAAATTAAAAATTACCGTAACAGAGAGGAAAAATTATTTTAAAAAGTTTTTTAGCAGCACTTTGTGCTATTAAATAAAAAAGAAAAGTGAAAAACAGACCCGTTTTCCCACCTCTTTTGTTTATATTTTCCCGAATATTAAATTTAAAAAAAAAAAACATGCAAAAATAAAAACATAAAAATAAAGCCCTATGTGTCACCAAAAAAAGACGCAAAAATTAATTGAATAACCCAAATGATAAAAATGTTATATCCCTCAAAACCGCACATACAAAAAACCCACACTGAGCCCAGTAGAGGTGAGTAACATTATTTATTATGATTGATCACCTCCCTGGGGCCTCCGCTTATTATACTCTGGGGTCTGAAGAGACCCTAGAGTATAATAGCAGCTTCGGTACGGACCTGTGTGTTTCAAATGAAACCGCTTGGTGAACCTGGCACAATGAATCTCATGAGGTTTGTCCAACACATACTCTCAGTGCCGCCCCGTCGACCTCTGCTCGTTAGGTATAGAGCAGGGATCGCCGGACTTCATTCTGCAGCAATAGTCAGGGGAAGGGCCAGGTCTTGGGGCAGGTAGCTTGCTGGCCCAGTGGTCCATATTCTAGGACCAAAGCACTGTGGTGACCAAATGGGCTGTGGCAGCAGACATCAGAGCGCCAGGGAATACGATTTTTTTCTTTTATGTTACAACTGCCTCTTTTATGAGGAGTCAGTAGACTGTGAGTTTGATGGCGGAGGCTGCTGTACCTACAATTTAATTGCCACCCTGACCCCACTGTCTATAACTTTACCTACACAGGACTGCTCCCTTTACATATAAAGCAGGCAGCGCTATGTAACAGAAATTGCTTTGAGAGGCAGCAGTCCTGTGTAAGTTACAGTTAAAGTTTGACATGGTAACTTACGTAGGATTGCTGCCTGTCCCTCCACGTAAAGCAGTCCTGTGCAAAATTATTTTACACAGGACTGCTTTACATGGAGTAGCTACTTGTGTTGGCCCTACCTACTTGTATTGACTCCGCCTAGTTGCACTGAGCCTACCTATAAAATGGTTCAACTTTTACATTTTGTTCCAGGGCCACTTTCAGGTCCCAATCTGCCCCTGTCCTGTAATATTCTACTTTACTTCATTTTTGATTACCTTACAGAGTTTAGTATAATCTGCAAATATGAAAACCCTGCACTGTAAACCCTCTACCAGGTCATTAATAAACATATTAAAAAGTAGAGGACCCAATGCTGACCTCTGTGGCACCCCGCGGGTGACTGTCACCCAGTCTGATTATTTGCCATTGACAAGTATCCTCTGTACTATTTAGTATAGCAACCTTTTATGTGGTACAGTACCAAAAGCCTTTGAAAAGTCCAGGTACACCACGTCCATCGTGTTACCTACAGTGGGGAAAAAAGTATTTAGTCAGCCACAAATTGTGCAAGTTCTCCCACTTAATAAGATGAGAGAGGCCTGTAATTGACATCATAGGTAGACCTCAACTATGAGAGACAAAATGAGAAAACAAATCCAGAAAATCACATTGTCTGATTTTTAAAGAATTTATTTGCAAATTATGGTGGAAAATAAGTATTTGGTCGATAACAAAAGTTCATCTCAATACTTTGTTATATATCCTTTGTTGGCAATGACAGAGGTCAAACGTTTTCTGTAAGTCTTCACAAGGTTGGCATACACTGTTGCTGGTATGTTGGCCCATTCCTCCATGCAGATCTCCTCTAGAGCAGTGATGTTTTGGGGCTGTCGCTGGGCAACACAGACTTTCAACTCCGTCCAAAGGACCTTGAAATGCTTCTTACGAAGCCACTCCTTCGTTGCCCTGGCGGTGTGCTTGGGATCATTGTCATGCTGAAAGACCCAGCCACGTTTCATCGTCAATGCCCTTGCTCATGGAAGGAGGTTTGCACTCAAAATCTCATGATACATGGCCCCATTTATTCTTTCATGTACACGGATCAGTCATTCTGGTCCCTTTGCAGAGAAACAGCCCCAAAGCATGATCTTGCCACCCCCATGTTTCACAGTAGGTATGGTGTTCTTTGAGTGCAACTCAGCATTCACTCTCCTCCAAACACGACGAGTTGTGTTTCTACCAAACAGTTCTACTTTGGTTTCATCTGACCATATGACATTCTCCCACTACTCTTCTGGAACATCCAAATGCTCTCTAGCAAACTTCAGACGGGCCTGGATATGTACTGGCTTAAGCAGGGGGACACATCTGGCACTGCAGGATCTGAGTCCCTGGCGGCGTAGTGTGTTACTGACGGTAGCCTTTGTTACGTTAGTCCCAGCTTTCTGCAGGTCATTCACTAGGTCCCCTGTGTGGTTCTGGGATTTGAGATCTTGCGTGGAGCCCCTGATCGAAGGAGATTATCAGTAGTCTTGTATGTCTTCCATTTTCTAATTATTGCTCCCACAGTTGATTTCTTCACACCAAGTTACTTGCCTATTGCAAATTCAGTCTTCCCAGCCTGGTGCAGGTCTACAATTTTGTTTCTGGTGTCCTTCCACAGCTCTTTGGTCTTCACCATAGTGGAGTTTGGAGTGTGACTGTTTGAGGTTGTGGACAGGTGTCTTTTATACTGCTAACAATTTATAACAGGTGCCATTACTACAGGTAATGAGTGGAGGACAGAGGAGCCTCTTAAAGAAGAAGTTACAGGTCTGTGAGAGCCAGAAATCTTGCTTGTTTGTAGGTGACCAAATACTTATTTTCCACTATAATTTGCAAATAAATTCTTTAAAAAAATCAGACAATGTGATTTTCTAGATATGTTTTCTCATTTTGTTTCTCATAGTTGAGGTCTACCTATGATGTCAATTACAGGCCTCTCTCATCTTTTTAAGTGGGAGAACTTGCACAATTGGTGGCTGTCTAAATACTTTTTTTCCCCACTGTACATTTGCAAGCAGTAGAGCTATATAATCAAGATAGGAATAGTAGAATTTTGTCAGATTTAAGCAATTACAGGCAGATAGTGATAGAAATCATAAATAGGATGGAGTGAGGGGGCATATCTGTGCTATTTGAGCATAACTGCTGCATTCCTGCTCTTATACAGAATTATAGAAACAGACAAATGACAGTTAACTCTTTCAATGGCAATAATCTAATTTTGTCTAAGTCTGTTGTGCATCTGTATACAGTGTTTAAGCATAATTTTAATTTATTTTAATTTATTTTTATATTTAAATACATTTTTAAACTGTTTCTGATTCTGCCTGTGCTAATCTTAAAAATAATCTGTTATTTAAATGTTTTTAACGATTTCTGTATTATTTTTGCATGTGTTTTAATTTTTTTTTTATATCCAGGAAAATATAAACAAAAGAGGAGGGAAAATGTGTCTGTTTTTCAATTTTCTTTTTTTTTTTTTATTCAATAAGCACAAAGTGCTACTAAAAAATTTTTATTTTGTATGGTGTCGTCGGGGGTGGGGCTACAACCTGTAATAAGGGTATGTTATTGGCATATTATTTTATTTATTTTTTTAAATTTTTTGTATTTACTTTCTTTTTTTTCTATTCATTTTTTTTTTTTTTTACATTGTGTGCCCATAAGGTCATAATAGACCTTTGGGGACATCTGATCACTTATATTTTTGTGGGGGAGGCTGATTTCCCCTGTAACTGGGGCTGGTACATTTAGCCCCAGTTGCAGGAGGAATACAGCCTCCTGCCCATACTATAGAGCTGATCTGGGTCCGCATCATGACGGCGCCCATAGCTGTGTATACAGTGTTCATTGAGCGCTGTGTGCACAGTGAGCAGGAAGGCAGGGACGGTAATAAACCTTCCCTGCCTTCACTCTAGGAGCTCCAGCTGAAGTTACAGCTGGCTCCCTGTTTCTGCAGCTGCACGAAAACTGCTTGGACGTACCGATACATCCTTGCAGAATAAGACAACCACTCTCCGGACGTAAAAACCCAATGGGCGGTCCGGTCCGTAAGTGGTTAAATAACAGCATATTCAGCATTAATCAGAAAAAAAAAATCGTTTCTTAGGTGTTTTTTTTGTTATTGCTCATATAAACAGTATTGCCACCTCTGCTAATCTGAAAAATCTCTGTTATTTAATAGGGTTTTTTTCTGCTCTTCTCACCTAATAAACAATGTGGTGGAGTGTTAATATGGAAAAATAATTGTTACTTAATTGTTTTGTTTGTTGCTGCACATATATACAGTATTGCGCTAATCTAAAAAAAAACTCTGTAATTTAAGTTTTTTTCCTGCTCTGTTCACCCAATACACAGTGTGATGGAGTGAAAAAATATGTTTTTTAACCATTGTTGTGTTGCTATGCATATATACAGTATTGCTGCCTGCACTAAAAAAAACCCTCTATTTAAAGCTGACTTATTTTGAAATTTGAATTGATATACACACAGTGTAAAAATTATTGTCAATCACAATTATAATTAAGCAGTGTGCAGTATAAGAATTACTGGGAAAAAAAACTGTAGGGGACAGGCAAAAGGACTGTCAACTATGTCACCTCCATCTTCTTCACTGACACAGATAGCACAGTTAGCACTCTGTGCAAGTAGAGTAGAAAGACATGACTGCTGGTGGTGGAGGTAGTTATGGAAGGGGGTGTAGTACTTCTACTGGTAGTTGTTCTGGTAGGGAAGCTAAGGGAAAATCCAGAGGTAGAAATCATGAGGGAGTAAAACTAGGGAAAGAAGACATTTTTTGCTGCTGCTGGTGTTGGCAGAAGCAACTACACACAGTCATCTCCCATGTGGGAATTTCTTCCAACATTGCCAAATAATAAATCCATGCCAATGTAGAATATGTGCAAACAGAAACTTATCCATGGCCAAGTAGGAACAAATGTAGGAACAACATCTCTACATTCTCTACATACATGAAAAGGCATCGCCATCTTATTTGGCAAAATAGATTTGATAGTGCCACTGACAGGGAAAGTGAGCAAGAGTGTTCTACTCCGCCCTGTGATCTTTGTAGCTAGGCCACCTCTACACCTAGCACATGGTCATTGGCGTCATCGTGACCAAATGTTTCTCCTACTCCTCCTCCGCTTCCATGCCAATATCAGTCATCCAGGTCGTAAGGGAATGTGTGTCCAGATAAAAACAATATGCACCCAGTTAGGGTGTGTTCACACATGCACGGCGTTACTCTTCCAGTGGGGCTCCTCTGAGGAGGGGCGGGGTCTCATATTACAGTCGTGTGCTCTATGGAGGTAATGGGAGCTGACATCATGATGCTGGTGAACAGAGTGGTAGTGTGGGCCTGCATGATAGAAAGGGGATAGTAAAGGTGTAACTAGGGGTTCTGCTCGGGTGGGGGCGAACATGTCCAAGTGGGCTCCCAACTTAGGTATACTGATTATTATATATCGGCTCTATACAGGGCTCTGCATACGATTTAGGTGAATACAGGGCAGTAACATTTAGTGATTTACAGGTGACGTCTTTGCCTAATCGTTCATATTCTCTGTCTCTTTCATCTGGATCGCCATGACCATTTCTTCCAGCCTCTTTGCAGCACAGACATCTTTGGTTCCTTACTTTTCCAGGCACCTGACCCACATTGTCCTTACCTGCACACTCATCCTGCTGCTACCCTCAATTATAAAATATATAATATAACCCTCCATAATGAATAATACCCCCAAGTGCATCTTTAAATTAATAACTTCCATGTGTAACACCTTTAAATAGTGCCCCTATTAATAATGCCCCAGACATTTCCTAATTAAAAGGTAAACATAAGGTAAAAAAAAAATTAGTGGGGTTTCAATACCCGGGACCCCCAGGATCAGTTGAATGAACAGTGGTACCTGTGTAAGTGCCATGACCCCTTCTCTGTTTATATAGTGTCATTCATTTCATAGCGGCCATGTAATGTAACTACAGCCTCGTCCTATACACGTCTATGTGACAAGGTTGTAATTACATCACACAGTCACTATAGGCAGACAGTGTGCGATATAAACAGGTGCCATGGCCCCTTCATACAGCTGATCATTGGGGATTCACTTATCTCTTATTGATGATCTATTCTGAATGGATAGATCATCAATAAAAATGAGCTGGAAAACTCCTCTAGGCTAAGGCCCCACGTGTCATCCTGCAGTAAAAAAGCCCTGCGGGTAAAACCACGGCGGCGAAGCATCGCATTTCTTCCCATAGCACTTTTTACAGAAAGTTCGCAGAGGTTTCCTCTGGAGACTTTCTGCTTCAATTCTATCTATAGGGAAACTGCCAGTGATTCCATTGGTATGCTGCGATTTCTAAAACTGCAACTGTTTTGGAAATCGCAGCGTGTCCAAAGAGCATCTTTTACCATAAAGTGGGGACGGGATGGGGCCCGTTCCGGTTTTGGAAATCGCAGCATGTCAATTAGACCTACAGAAACACTGGCGGTTTCCCTATAATAGAAGCAGAAAGTCCACAGAGGTAACCTCTGCGGAGCTTCTGTGAAAAGCACTGCGGGAAAAACCACAATGCGTTACTGCTGTAGTTTATCTTGCAGCGCTTTTTTGCTGCAGCCTGCTAAGTGCCACCTTAATTAAATAAATTGCCCCCTCATATTATGCCCCTGATTACCCCTGACATAATTACTGCACCTCTAATGACCCCTTATATAAATGATCACCCCCTTATGTTTATAATTCCCCCTAATAACCCTTATATAAATGACCCTCCCTTATGTTCATAATGCCCCCTCCCATATAGTTATTATTCCCCCTCCTAACAACCCCTTATACTATTAAAATACAACTAAGCTAATTAAAAAATAAGAAAAAAAAGTTATACTCACCTACGTACAATCCTTTGATGAACAGAGCCGCCACCTCCTCCCTGTCCACGCACAGGACATCTGCGTCTCAACGCGGGAGGAGTGATGTTGTGATGTCATCGCGCCCGCCTGTGCCGAGAAGCAGACATCTGTCTGTGGTCTCGGTGTCTTGTAAACTGCAGTCAAGTTGCAGGAAGCGTTTTAACTAGATCGGTGTCCTTATATGTGCGGGCACTAATGAGGGTTTATACTGTGTGGGAAACCTATGAGGATACTGTGAGGAGGCACAATAATGGGGCATTATACTGTGTGGGGGCGCTCATGTCCTATAAGTGCCCCCACAGTATAATGCTCCTTAATGCCCCCACCCACAGTATAATGCCACGTTAGTGCCACCCACAAAGTATAATGCCATTTTAGTCCCCGCACAGTGTCACAGCGTAATGCCACATTAGTGCCCCCTGCACAGTATAATGCCATGTTAGTTACCCCCTGAACAGTGTAATGCCACGTTAGTCGCCCCACACACACGCAGTATAATGCCACAATAGTCACCCTCCCGCCTAATCCTAATTTTTTTTTCTATACCTTTTTGTCCAAAAAATACCGTGAATACTGTACATGTTCAGCTTCTGTTCAGCTTGGAATTTTACTTGATGGTACAACCCAGTCCATGGACCTTTACTAAAAAGTAATTGAGTACCCCTGCTCTTCTGGCCTTGGTAGCCCATCATGCCTTGTGGACCATCATGGTAAAAACTGATGACAACTTATGGTTTTGAGTAGAAATTTACAAAAAAAAGCCTGATGACAACTGATACATTTTCGCATCAGTTTTGGTATCAGTTTTAATGGGACAAAAAAAACTGATACTGATGCAACTAATATATGTGAACCTACCCTAATCTGGTGGTTCTACAACTTAATTTGTGCCTGGCCAAACTGCTGGTGGTGCAGTCGCTGCTGTACTAGCTAGTGGAATCTGCTACGTTTCCCCAACTGATGGTATCTGCTCAACCTCGACAGAGGATATCAAGGAAGCATTTCTCTAGAAAAGCTGTCCATGTTTTATTAACAAGTGTTAGAGAATGTTGGCCTTTCCTTGGATATGTCAGTGTGTGGAAAGGTGCACACCACCATCGACACATGAAGCAGCACTTATGAACAAAGACAATACATGGCTTTCATTGCCCACGGAGTCAATGTTTTCAGTGGCAGCATTCGCAGTCCAGAAATGCAACAAGGACAGGTGCTAGTTCCACCCTGTTTGTGTAGGCCCAGTTCCAAAACCATGCAGGGCCCATATACCTCCTGTGGTTCCTCCTCTCTGGATTGTTTCCTACCACCATCTTCTCCAGAGCAAGGTGTTGCTTCATCTCCTCCGCTGATGTTACGTAGAATAACACATTGTACCTGTATGACACATGTGCTTAATCTGGTGGTTAACGGCTTTATTTCCTTGTATAGTGGCTTAAAAGAGATGCTCCTCATAGCTATAAAAGTCTCTGCACTTTTCAGCCATTCTTATGTTGCAAACAACACCCTGCTTGATTTGCAATGACCACTTCCACCACTTAGCAAGACGTGTCCTGCGGCCTGGTCCATTATATCTCAATTTTGTCTCATAACTTATAACAAGCATGTAGCACTTACAAGTCATCAAAAGTTTTCTACAAAACAATTGCTTTTTGCAATATAACCGCCATGTGTATCTAAAAAATACCCTTCCCCCCCCCCCAAAAAGAAAAAAAAAAATGCATAAAAGTCAGTGGCAGCGCAGTGTATGGTTTAACTCAAGAGTTTGTATCCACTGCTTACCGTTTTCCATAGACCTGTAGTAATGGCACCTGTTTGAAATTGTTATCAGTATAAAAGACACCTGTCCACAACCTCAAACAGTCACACTCCAAACTCCACTATGGTGAAGACCAAAGAACTGTGGAAGAACACCAGAAACTGTAATTGCTTAAATCTGACAAAATTCTACTATTCCTATCTTGATTATATAGCTCTACTGCTTGCAAATGTACAGTGGGGAAAAAAAGTATTTAGACAGCTACCAATTGTGCAAGTTCTCCCACTTAAAAAGATGAGAGAGGCCTGTAATTGACATCATAGGTAGACCTCAACTATGAGAAACAAAATGAGAAAACATATCTAGAAAATCACATTGTCTGATTTTTTTAAAGAATTTATTTGCAAATTATAGTGGAAAATAAGTATTTGGTCACCTACAAACAAGCAAGATTTCTGGCTCTCACAGACCTGTAACTTCTTCTTTAAGAGGCTCCTCTGTCCTCCACTCATTACCTGTAGTAATGGCACCTGTTATAAATTGTTAGCAGTATAAAAGACACCTGTCCACAACCTCAAACAGTCACACTCCAAACTCCACTATGGTGAAGACCAAAGAGCTGTGGAAGGACACCAGAAACAAAATTGTAGACCTGCTCCAGGCTGGGAAGACTGAATCTGCAATAGGCAAGCAGCTTGGTGTGAAGAAATCAACTGTGAGAGCAATAATTAGAAAATGGTAGACATACAAGACCACTGATAATCTTCCTCGATCAGGGGCTCCACGCAAGATCTCACCCCATGGGGTCAAAATGATCACAAGAACGGTGAGCAAAAATCCCAGAACCACACAGGGGGACCTAGTGAATGACCTGCAGAAAACTGGGAGTAACGTAACAAAGGCTACCGCCAGTAACACACTACGCCACCAAGGACTCAGATCCTGCAGTGCCAGACGTGTCCCCCTGCTTAAGCCAGTACATATCCGGGCCCGTCTGAAGTTTGCTAGGGAGCATCTGGATGTTCCAGAAGAGTATTGGGAGAATGTCATATGGTCAGATGAAACCAAAGTAGAACTGTTTTGTAGAAACACAACTCGTCGTGTTTGGAGGAGAGTGAATGCTGAGTTGCAACCAAAGAACACCATACCTACTGTGAAGCATTGGGGTGGCAACATTATGCAAAGGGATCAGGACGACTGATCCGTGTACATGAAAGAATGAATGGGGCCATGTATCGTGAGATTTTGAGTGCAAACCTTCCATCAGCAAGGGCATTGAAGATGAAACGTGGCTGGGTCTTTCAGCATGACAATGATCCCAAGCACACCGCCAGGGCAACGAAGGAGTGGCTTCGTAAGAAGCATTTCAAGGTCCTGGAGTGGCCTAGCCAGTCTCAAGATCTCAACCCCATAGAAAACCTTTGGAGGGAGTTGAAAGTCTGTGTTGCCCAGCGACAGCCCAAAAAAACATCACTGCTCTAGAGGAGATCTGCATGGAGGAATGGGCCAACATACCGTCAACAGTGTGTGCCAACCTTGTGAAGACTTACAGAAAACATTTGACCTCTGTCATTGCCAACAAAGGATATATAACAAAGTATTGAGATGAACTTTTGTTATTGACCAAATACTTATTTTCCACCATAATTTGCAAATAAATTCTTTAAAAATCAGACAATGTGATTTTAATGGATTTGTTTTCTCATTTTGTCTCTCATAGTTGAGGTCTACCTATGATGTCAATTACAGGCCTCTCTCATCTTTTTAAGTGGGAGAACTTGCACAATTGGTGGCTGACTAAATACTTTTTTCCTCCACTGTATAAGTCACTTGAACTTTGACATAACGTCAGCTGTGTTTGCCTTAGAGAGCTAGAAATTGAATAGATAGGTTCCCAGGAGCCCTGAGAGTGTCATATGCTATGTTTTAACCCAATTTAAGTTGTGGTTCATAATGAACTTATTTGACTCCCAAAAAATCTGGGACCTGAGCCACCTGAACCCAAAATGAAACGGATCTTGAGAAGTTTGCCCAACTCTAATATCTAAAGTTTGGTTTAGGTGCAGCTATAAGGGTAGTTTGGTAGCTCGTGCTGCAGCTGCCTCATTTCAGCAAAGAGGCGATTGGGGAATGCAGCTCCACCCGATCCTGCTGTTACAACAGCAGATCACAGTGCTTTAGCCCCTCATTAGCAGGCAATTGTTTTATAACACCCTTCACAAACCTCATGGTCCACTCCAGCACCCTCATCCTCCTCTGGATCACCGCTATCGTCTGTATCAGCACCACCATCCTAATGATTATCAGCACCCCTATTGTCCTCATCAATACTCCCATCATCCTGATCAGCACCCCCATCATCCTCATTGCTACAACAAATGTTTTATTCCTAATTGACCCACATATATTTTACCACTTTTTTTTTTTTTTTTTTTCCTTTTGGTTCACATGCATTATACCACTGTATTGTTGCACCAAAAGTTTTTTCCTAAATTGTGCATATTATTTTCCAAATAACTGGTGAGACAGTGATGACCTCAAAAGTATGTATTTGGCTCAACCTGAAATTTTTGGTAAAATTCTTAACGAATTACGGCACATTATGCAGTGTGTAGAAACCATTGTGGGACATTAGATTATGTGGAGGGGTCACTATAGGGACATTATTCTGTCGCAGAGATTTTGGGCACAAAAAGGGGGGGGACTCCAATGCTAATGTAAACATAGCCATAGCCTAACAATTCCTTAGGGACAATTGCATTTCTATTTCTCTCAGATGTCAAGTAGCAGGCAGAGGCCCTCACCTGCTTATTAATTAATTAGTTAATTCAAGGAGGGTGAGTATTTAAGAGAGGCTTGGAGGTAACTCTTTCAGACAGGGGGCACAGAAATCCTGTCTGAGTGATAGACACATATTAGAAAAGCGTTAATGGACATTGTGGTGTTTATGAGCTGGCAGGGGAGAAGCTCTCCAGCTGCTAGCTAGAGTTGTTCAATGTTTAATAAGTGGAGGACAGGCAAGGATTCTCTTTTGTTGCTGTTTTGTTTTATTTTCTGCAACCCAATCAATAAAACCTAACCCAATGTCATCTTCCATCTATCTGCTGCTGTTTGGCCTGGTTTTGATAAGGTACAGGACACTAGCAAGGGTGCAGCAGCATGGAGGCAGAGATAGAAAAGACGTCTTTATGGCTTTAAGGGCAGAGGTTACCACACAGAGCAATGACAGGGGAGTGAACTTATTGGAGTTAAAGCACAAATTTCTGGTGTAGTGCCCAATTTCTAGCATTTTGAAAATACCAGTTAAGTTTTGCACCCACACGCCACACTTATACATGACTTGTTTCTAAGTGTGCTGAGTGGCTGCTGCATTATCCCATGGTTTGCTCTTCATTAATATTCACTGAAATGACACTGGTGATTACATGAAGAGGGCCCAGGCCAGCACATAATCTATACCAAGTAATTGCTATGCCAAAACTTTTAGTCCAATTTGTAGCACACACATTATACAACTGTATTCTTGCACCAAAACTTTTATTCTTAATTGTCACATATACATACAAAAAATGTCCCAGAGGTCAGATACATTGCAGGAGGCCCACAGCATCATTGCTTTCAAATCAAAGTCCAGAAGTAAGGATGACACATCTTTTATTCTTTCAACGTCATTCTCATCATCTAGTTACTCTGAGACACCACCTCTTAGGCTTTGCAAGCCTGAGGTTGCAGCAGTCCCTGCAATTGTTCAGCCCAAAAGGCTCTCTTTGAGGCTTATTCCTCACAAATCCCTGAATTCATTGGGAATTTAGGGTTGGCATTTGACCCTGGACTCCAGAAATTTTTCTTTTTTTTTTTTTTTTTTTTTAACTTGGGTTGATTTAATGCTATCTCTATGGTGTCTCATACCAAGAGTCCATCTGGTCCCAGGTTATCTGACACCTAGACCAGGATCTCTCCAATAGGTGGCACAATGGGTCCACACATCCACTCCCTGTTACACAGTGACATACAAATGTTGAGTCATGGTCCTGTGGGATCCTCCTCTCCTCCTTTGTTTTTGTTACATGTAATTTACCATGCTGCTTTCTGCACTGTCAACCTTGTGTTCTTCATCTTCACCGACACAGATCCCATTCCCTAATAGTCATGAGGCATCTGCTGAGAAAAATATACCTCCTAGCCCAAGGCTTCCTCTTTTTCCTCTTCTTGATGAGTTGGATGAGAACAGAGTGTTTCTTGGATGTAGAGGAGGCAGAGGTAGAAGACATGACAGTTGGTAGTGGCTCGTGGTGTGCTGCAGGCAAGTAGTGACAGGGTATAGAGGAATCCCATTGCCATCATGAGTCAAAAAAGTGATGAAATTGCTGAATCTGATGATTTTATTGCAGATAAGACCTGGCAACTGGGTCAGGGTGAAAGGGTGACATCAGAAGAGGGTGGTGGCAGCTGCATTAACAACAATTCCGCCTAATGTATAGTCTCACTAACCAAAAAAACTGCCTAGGTTAGGTCTAAGACAAGCTTGGGTGGCAGTGGTACTGGCAGGCACATTTCCACTGCTGTTCTTGTTGGCAGCAGAAAATGAATGAGGTAATCTCCTGTATGGGAATTTCTTTGTATATTACCAAATGACAAATCCATGGCAAGGTGCAAGATCTGCAAGCAGAAAATTAGCCATGGCTGTGCAGGAACATGGTGAGAACTAGAACTAGGTTTCTCTGTACTCACATGAAATGGTGTAACTGGCTGATTTGGTAAAATAGAATTGGCATTGGTAGGCAAAGTGATTAAGACTGTCTTATTCCTTCTCCCCGTGATCTTCTTTGTAGGAAGTCCACAACTACATTTAGCAAATGATCATTGTTGTTATCAATATAATCTCTGTCTGAATCTCGTCCTCCACACCAACGTTAGTCATGATCCATAAAGGAATGTGTGTCCTGTAAACAGCAATATGTTCCCAGTCATCTGGCTGGTGTGCAAAGTTAACTCACATCTGAACAAGTTACTGGAGGTGGGGTCGCGGCGGTGCCACTTAGTGGATTTCACTGCATTTCGCCAACTGATGGCATGCGCACAGTCTAAACGAAGGTTACATAGGGGTGGGGGGGGTGCCGGGGGGGGCGCCGCGGGGGGGGGGGGGGGGGCACGAACAAAGGAAACAACTCCAAATCAATTTAGTAAAAAACAAGATTTTACTTTGTGTAGTAACACCTATTTACCAGAAAAACACTCTCAACTATTTACATACACTCAGCCAGGAAGCTGAGACCCTGGTGTTGTACAGCACGGTGCCCTCTAATGTGCAGCTTCAAAACACTCCAAGCTTTTACCTATCTGCAGGCTGCAACTAACCAGCCGCTTGTTACCTTTTTATCACCCTAGTCACAGGAACAATTCAATGAGTGTGATAGAGGAACCGGTGGTATAACACAAGAGCTTACAAACTTATCAAAATACCCCTATTCCCCACAAACAAAGTATAACCGAGTAAATATCATAGTAGGTCAGCTTGCAAGCCAAAGAAATATGACAACGTATAAAATGTCGCTTCTAGATTTCCTCAGAAGCTCCTTTCTGGGAGTTACAACTCAATAGAATTCTCCTAGTTCTTACTACTGAATAGGTAGATAATTCACCAGTAGTGTGGCCTGTGAAGATGAGGATGCCTAACTAGTCTAACTACAGGCCCTTACTCAGTCCCAAGCAATTTGCGCCAAAAATCTAATGCGGTGCGTGCACGATTACTTCTTTTACTGATTCAGTTTTGTTGGGTACCTTGTAGTTTCTCTCTGGAACCTCTGAAAGCAGGGCTCATCCAAACATGAGGTCTCACTGACTGGGCCACTTCTCAGCCGGTCCTTGATAGCAATCTTCACCTTAGGATGCTGTCTGAGCAAACAGTCTCTGCTTCAGCAAACTCTTGTTATATGTCTGTAATCCTTTAAGAATGCCTTTTCCTCTCACTTCAGCCCTTCTTCTTCTAAAAGCTCAGAAGCACACACAGCTAAGATGGCTGCCAGACACACTCTCTCTCTTCTTGTTCCTCCTCTGCAGAACAGGGTCTCCACATCACTACTCCAGGGAATTACAGAATTACAGTCTCTTCTATTTCTGAGGTAACAGTGGCCTCTTGTGGTCAAACAAACAAATGTCAGTTTATAAAAAAAAATAAACTTAGCTACAGAAACAGTTACATTCATAACATGAGGGCTGTTTCCCCATCTTACATAGCCACCATTATTTCTCTAGAAAAGATGTGCCTGTTTGATATTGCCATGTGGGCCTCTCCTTGGAACCGTCCATGTGGGGAAAGGTGCACACCACCATGAATACTTATGCAACAATTATGGGCAGGGACAATACATAGTTGTTATTGTATTGTATTCACTGTGCACCCAAAATGACATGTTACCTGTATTCTATGGGTCTGTTTGATTCTTGGGATACCAAATGTCTATTGTTTTATTTACATTTTAACCCATTAAAAAATCCAAAAATTGCAAAAAAAAAAAAAAATATATATATATATTTATTGGAGTCGCCATATGCTGACTCCCATAACATTTTTATATTTCTGTGTATGGGGATGCATAAGGTGTCTTTTTTGTGCAGCCAGATGTACTTTTTAGTTATACCATTTTATGGAATGTCTATTGCTACAGATGTCTATTGCTACAGATTGTAGAGCAGGCATTTTCAGACACAGGGATACCTAATGTATATGTATTTCATGTCATTTAAGTACTTTTATATGTGTTCTAGGGAAAGGGGAGGTGATTTGAATTTCTATTACTTTTTACATTGTTTTATACTTTTTTTTTTACTCTTTTTTTTTTTAGACCCTGATCTCTAATGCAATGCATTACAATGCTAATGCACTGCAATGTATTGCAAAATAGAACAGCCTAGAGCAACCTGTAATAGAAGCAATGCAGAGACAAACGTGGGAGCCTTCAATAGGCTCCTGGCTGTCACATGAATGGATCACACCCCCCTAACTAGTAAATTCATGAACAGAACAAACTGGTACCCAAGTACATTCTTCTGGTCTATACCCCTACCATATACTGGAGTATTGGCATTCACCTCTAACTCTAAATGAGTCATTGATTCTTTGAACCTCAAATTCTAGGTCCTCTTCCATTTGAACAGGGGGAGGGGGGTTATTGGGCAGGTTAACAAGGGGCAAATATTTCTTAAGGAGAGATTTATGAAAAACATTATGTATTTTGAAAGATGAAGGAAGACATAAAAGAAAAGATACAGATTCAACAACCTCAAAAATTTGACCAATAAACCCATGAGATGGAATCTTAAGACATAGATTTTTAATAGAGAGCCACACCTTTGTCTCCACAGCAAAAACAGGACCTGATGACTGTATTTTGTCTGCATGTTTCTTAGAAGTCGATTGGGAATTTTTTAGGTTCGCCTAAGCTGAGCCCAAACTGTGCACAGTTTATGTGATTCCACATTTACTTCTGGACGTTCAGTAGTGGAGGACAATAAACTGAACAAAAGATTATACAGAAATACATAATTACAAAAAAAAAATGGCAAAGTATTCAGAGAGAAAAGATGTTGATAATTAATAACAAATAATGCTAAAGGTAAATATATTACCCACTCTGATTATAATATAATTATCAGTAACATAACACCTAAGATATTGTTCAAGTGTTTGGCTAAAATGGTCTCAGGATGAAAAGCAGAAGAAAAGGATAATTGAATTCCAAGCTTTCCAAAATCTTTAGACAAATTGAACACCTCTATCAGAAACTATATTATCTGGAATGAACAATATGATCAATATCAACAATATGATCAATAAATAATCTGGAGAGAACTTTGGCATTCAGGAGTTGAGATAATAGAATAAAATTATATTTTACTGAAACAATCAACTACCCAAATGACAGACTTCCCCTCAGAAGATGGCAGATCAGTAATGAAATCCATAGAGATTGGTCCATGGTCTTTGAGGGACTGGCAATGGAAGAAGTTAACCCACAGGGTAGACCCACAGGCGGAGACATAGGCTATGATATCACAAGACACTGTTGGCCACCAGTAAAGACAAAAAACTAGTCTTTTAATACCAGAAATTCCCTGATGACTACATAATACTGAATCATGTAATTTATTCAATAATCTCAGACTAAATTGGGGTGAGGTTCAAATAAATAACCTCAATATTTTGAAGAGCCAATTGCTGATTCTCTCTGATCTCAATAGCGAGATCAGAAGAAATGGCAGAATTAACAATGCCTTCTGAAAGGAATGGTTCAGAGTCAGGGGTTTGAAAGGAGCAAAAACTTTGAGACAAGGCATAAGCCTTAACATTTTTAGACCTGGATCTGTAGGTTACCACAAAATAAACCTGGTAAAACTAATGCCCACCTAGCCTGTCTAGGATTGATTCTCTTTGCTCATTTTGAAAAGGTGACTTTTTTGGACTGTAATTTTCTAACTAGCTCATTCCAAAAAATGATGCCATTCTTCGAAAGCCCATTTAATAGCTAATAATCCATGATTGCCTATATCGTACTTCTGCCCTGCAGGAGAGTAATTGTATGAGAAGAAGGCACAAGGATGTAAGTTAGTCATGGAGGCAGAGCCTTGGGAATAACACCATCCCTTCTGAGGCATCAACTTCAACAACAAAGGAACTTGAAAGGTCAGGTTGAACCAGGGCTGGAGCTTCCATAAAACTACACTTAAGTGACTCCAAGGACGAGATAGAATCTGAATTGTTATGAACTAAGTAAGCTCACTTTTTACTGAGGTCAGTTAGAGGTTCTGTTATGGAAGAAAAATTATGAATGATTTTCTTATGATAATTAGCTAAACCAAAGAATCTCTGCAAAGCTTTAAGAGAGGTAGGGCGTGTCCAATCTACAATAGCCTGGATCTTGGCTGGATCCATATGAATCACAGAAAGAGACAAAATAAAGCCCAAAAAAGTAAGTTCCTGTGTACCCAAAAGACACATTTTTCCATTTTAGCATACAAGTGGTTTTCCCTGAGTACCAGGAGAACTGACCTTAAATGTTTGATATAAAAGGCCCAGACAAAGAAAAACACAAGTATGTCGTCAAAAGTGTTACCAGAAAAGACATTATCATGGAAAAGAATTTTAACTGGTAAAATCATTTTCTTTTTGAAGATGATGGAAAATACCTGACCGTCCGTCTTTGGTCTTCCCAAAACCCAAAAAGTTATACAACAGACACATTGACAAAAGCAAATGCATAAAACAGATTGTTCATTCTGTACAATCACCAAATGCAATAAAGCCCTGGACATAAAACACAAAGAAAAACAAACAGAGTGAAAGAAAAACAAAGGGAGATAGCGCCACACCATCTCCTACCACCAATCCACAATCCTGGAAATACATAAGCAATACAAGAAAAGCCTGCAGAGAATAGGCACAATAGGAAAGAATATACATTAAGGCATATCCCGATAGTCATCTAAATAAACACATAGGAAGTAGTGGACAGTCAATAAGTAACAGCACTAATACAGTACACGGAGGATAAAAAGGTCATGAGTACTTCCGACATTTCTCCTCCCCTCACAAACTAATCAAATTCAGGGCTGACTGTAACGAGGTGGCCGTGTATTCAGTTACGGAAGAGCTGCACCATAGTCCCCATACCTTATGGAACTTTTGTGGACATCCTCTTCCCTTATACACCAGTTGGTTCAATGGGAGAACCGAATTTACAAGCTTTTTCCACATAGAGACTGATGGAGGTCTAGAAGCCATCCACCTGTGCGCAATAGCCTTCCTAGCGTAGAACAAGAACTCAAAAACACTCTAACATGGTGCAGCCTGGTCTCCTCATCCAATATGCCAAAGAGACAGACTTCTGGGGTTAGGGGTAACGGCGTATTTAGAATTTCCACCAGGAGATCCACAACCCCCCTCCAAAAACAGTGTACAACTGGGCATGCCCAAATCATGTGCCAAAAGACCGACTGTGGACAGTGACATCTAAGACATCCCGGATGAGGCAGTCGACCCATTTTATGTAAACGAGAATGGGTCAGGTAGCATTGATGCAGAATGTAAGTTTGAATCAGTTTATTATTAGCTGAAGGTGACACATGTTGGGGTGACTCAAGAACTTCCTGAAAGGTCTCATCCATGAGGGCCGGAATATTGGTATGCCAGTGCACCAGGGCCGGAGCATCTGACAAGGACACCTTGATCTGAATCAAATGTGCATAGATATTGGACATCAACCCTCTGGGCCACTGTGAACGGAGCACACCTATGAGAGGGTAATCAGAGATCCTACTCGGCTGTTGAGGAAATAGAGAGGAGAGTACGTGTCTGATCTGGAGATATCGGAAGAATTGGGTTCTAGGAATATCATGGGACGGGGCTATGGAATCAAACGTGTTGAAGACCCCCTGAATGTAAAGATCGGCTAGGGTAGATATACCATACTGCGACCACGACTGAGCCCCCGGCAAGGCAAACAGTGCAGCCAGACCAGGGTTATGCCATAACGGGGTCTCAGCAGGTACCTCAGAATAGGCCAACACTTTCTTGGCTTGGCGCCATACGCTTGGCGCCATACGCTTGACAGAGTTTATAAGAACATGACCAGCATCTCAGCAGTAAAAACAGAGACCCTACTTTCTGTGGAACAATCTCCTTTCACAAATCAACTGGATCCTAGCTGCAAAGGTTATGGGCTTGATTCTGTAGTAGACTCAAGTGGTGGCACAGGAGTGGATATGAAAGATTGTTCCTTCTTGCGTTCACATATACGCTGCTCTTAACAAGTAGCAAGTGTCACGGTTTTGTCCAAAGATGAAGGTTGCAGTTGATTAACAAATCCTTTATAGCATCAGATAGGCCTTGATCAAAACTGACAGCAGAGAGGTAGATCATTCCATTGAGAATGAACCGAACACCTTCTGAACTCAGAACAGTAATTGTCAGGAGTGTCAGTTCTGACGCTGTGACTAAGGTTTCTGTGCCGACCTGAAAAGTCTCTGTATGTCAGAGATTCTCTGGTCAGGTCCAAGAAGTTTCCTGTCTTCTTACTTACTTGCAATTATTTCCTGTGTGGCTTTGAGACCAGTTTCTCATTTATCCTGTGTGAAGTTTGTCCTGACGTGCTCTCCTGGATTTTGCCTTTGACTGGTTATTGGATTCCGTTTTTCTCCTGCCTGGTTACTACCTGGAGCATAGTCAAGGTTTAAATAGCTTATTTTTCCTATTCACTGATCTGCGGTTGGCTGAAAGTTGCTTGTAAAACTCAACCATAACAGTAATCTTCAACAGGATAGGTACCTTGGCAGAAGGAAAGCAGATTGGATTCAGCCACAGTAGTAAGATTAGTGTAGGTTAGGTTGGTGGGAGGAGTCACACGTGTACCCCTTGAGATTTTTTTTTCCCAACACATTTTGGGTTGGTATCGTTTCATAGACAATATATTGTTTTTTTGGACTGGCCCAAGAGAAGACTGCATAGCTTTTTTGGATGAGCTTAATTGCAACAACTTGAACTTGAGCTTGACTTATTCTATTTCAGACAAAACTGTGGATTTCTTGGATGTCAGATTGACTAAATGCAATGGCAGAATTAACACACAGCTATATTGAAAGGAGACAGCTGTCAATAATTATTGAAAACATTTCGATAGTTTCATTCAGCTCACACAAAGAGAGGTATTCCGGTGTGTGAATTTCATTGAGTCAGACAAAACTGTTCCGACTTCAGTGAATTTAAACATCATGCCGTGGACCTAACAAAGAGATTTAAGGAACAGGGTTACTTTCTCAGGCATTTCTGAAATCTAAAGGAATGGATAGGCAACGACTCCTGACACCAAGAACTGAGGATTATCAACTTTGTTTGGTGACGGGTTATAATAAGCAATGGAACCAGTTGAGGACCATACTGAATGGGCATTGTGATGACAGACACTAAAATTAACACCATTCTGCCAGTGAAGCCTTTGCTAACGGCAAGACAAGCTCCAAATTTAAGGGACAAACTGACTCAGAGTCACTTTACTAGACCAACACAACAATTGAATAGAGAAACCCGACTTAGAGGTTCGTACCCTTGTGGTGGATGCAATATTTGTTGCTACATGAAACCGACAACCAATTAATGATGATAAATTCCAGATATTAAAATACAGTCATGGCCAAAAGTTTTGAGAATGACACAAATATTATATTTTCACATGATCTGCTGCCCTCTGGTTTTTATGTGTGTTTGTCAGATGTTTTTATCACATACAGAAATATAATTGCATTCATATTATAACAGAAGCTTATATTGACAGTTAGAATGAGTTAATGCAGCAAGTCAATATTTGCAGTGTTGACCCTTCTTCTTCAGGACCTCTGCAATTCTCCCTGGCATGCTCTCAATCAACTTCTGGACCAAATCCTGACTGATAGCAGTCCATTCTTGCAGAATCAATGCTTTAATTTTGTCTGAATTTGTTGGTTTTTGTTTGTCCACCCGTCTCTTGATGATTGACCACAAGTTCTCAATGGGATTAAGATCTGGGGAGTTTCCAGGCCATGGACCCAAAATCTCTATGTTTTGTTCCCTGAGCCATTTAGTTATCACCTTTGCTTTATGGCAAGGTGCTCTATCATGCTGGAAAAGGCATTGTTGAGCGCCAAACTGCTCTTGGACGGTTGGGAGAAGTTGCTCTTGGAGGACATTCTGGTACCATTCTTTATTCATGGCTGTGTTTTTAGGCAAGACTGTGAGAGAGCCGATTCCCTTGGCTGAGAAGCAACCCCACACATGAATGGTTTCAGGATGCTTTACAGTTGGCATGAGACAAGACTGGTGGTAGCGCTCACCTCTTCTTCTCCGAATAAGCTGTTTTCCAGATGTTCCAAACAATTGAAAAGGGGATTCATCAAAGAAAATGACTTTACCCCAGTCCTCAGCAGTCCACTCCCTGTACCTTTTGCAGAATATCAGTCTGTCCCTGATGTTTTTTCTGGAGAGAAGTGGCTTCTTTGCTGCCCTTCTTGAGACCAGGCCTTGCTCCAAGAGTCTCCGCCTCACAGTGCGTGCAGATGCACTCACACCTGCCTGCTGCCATTCCTCAGCAAGCTCTGCACTGCTGGTAGCCCGATCCCGCAGCTGAAACACTTTTAAGAGACGGTCCTGCCGCTTGCTGGTCTTTCTTGGGCGCCCTGGAGCCTTTTTGGCACCAATGGAACCTCTCTCCTTGAAGTTCTTGATGATGCTATAGATTGTTGACTGAGGTGCAATCTTTCTAGCTGCAATACTCTTCCCAGTTAGGCCATTTTTGTGCAGTGCAATGATGACTGCACGTGTTTCTTTAGAGATAACCATGGTTAAAAGAAGAGAAACAATGATGGCAAGCACCAGCCTCCTTTTAAAGTGTCCAGTGGTGTCATTCTTACTTAATCATGACAGATTGATCTCCAGCCCTGTCCTCATCAACACCCACACCTGTGTTACTGGAGCAATCACTGAAACGATGTTAGGTGGTCCTTTTAAGGCAGGGCTGCAATGATGTTGAAATGTGTTTTGGGGGATAAAGTTCATTTTCTAGGCAAATATTGACTTTGCAAGTAATTGCTGTTAAGCTGATCACTCTTTATAACATTCTGGAGTATATGCAAATTGCCATTAGAAAAACTGAAGCAGTAGATTTTGTAAAAATTTATATTTGTATCATTCTCAAAAATTTTGGCCATGACTGTACATTTATTATAAAATGAGTTATGTGTTCTATAGCATTATAATGTAATACAGAAACACATTTCCGAGAACGGTTTGGCCAAACGTGATACGGAACAGGATAAAGTATTGACCTCGATTGCAGCACATTTCTTGGAATACCATGCAGGTAATCATAGAGGAAAGCAAATGGTGGGCCTGGATTCCATTACAAATAACATCGGGGTGGTGATCTTGGGCCACCATTGTTACTCATTAGCTTATTATGTCCTATGAAGGTCCTATGAATACATTTGGCTAAGAGATTACATGTATTTTGCATATTTATATATATATTTTTCTCTGTTTGATAGTTATGGGTGATATGGTTTATTTGTTTATTTCAGGGTATCATTCATTTTTTAGCACTGTTTTAATTTATACACGTTACTTTAGCATTCATCACATTCTTTCATCTTCATTTCACTTTTTACACATCTTTACTATTGTTTTACTACCTATGTGGAGTTGGATTGATATAAATTATTATATTAATCATCAGGGTTGGACTGGGGTGCCTAGGGCCCACCAGTGGGATTGAATCTAGGGGCCCACCCTACTGCTACATGAAAAAAAATCGCTCGTCCAGTTTTCGGCATCATGCACGTTTAAAGTGCATTTTCGCGCACAATACACTGTGCAAAACAGAACTGTATTGTCCTTTGTACTACATCAAAGTGAGTTTCCTCTTAAAGGGAATCTGTCAGGGCAATTTGGGACACTAAACCACCCACACGTCCATATGGACCTGGGGTTTAGTGTCCTAAATCACCGTTATAACGCAATCCATGGCCGCATTAAAAACAAAAAAAGCTTTATACTCACCCTGGCGCTGTACTCCCCGCACCTGGGCAGTTCTTCAAAGAAGCCAGAGGATTACATCTCGGCTTCAGTGCGCATGCCCCGCAATTACGTAGTGAAGCTGGAATCTCCATCTTTGGCTTCACTGAAGAACAGCGCAGGCGCCGGGAGGCGTGCCAACGAAGAATTTCATGAATAAGCTGGACTGTTCTGTGAGTCCTTCTCTAGGTAAGTATAAAGGTTTTTTAATTAAGATTTTTTAATGCGCCTGCAGATTGCATTACAACAGGGCAATTTGGGACACTAAACCCCAGGTCTATAAGGGTGGTTTAGTGTCCCAGATTGACCTGACAGATTCCCTTTAAGCAATGCAAATATCATTGTATCACTCTTAAGCTAAATGCTATCTTTGTACCTTGGAAAGCTGGGTAGTACAAGGGTACAAAAACAGATGACTATCAGTACTAGATGTAAAGCACCTACCCTGAATCACTATCTATGCTTCCAATAAAGAAAACACCAATATCCAAATGGTCCATCCGTCTCTACCGTAGTCTCAGGTCTGCACAAGTGCATATGTTCTGGTGGATTGCACAGTTTTCACATTAAGCCTAGATAGAAGAATGCTTAATGCTATCATGCTGTTCACGTGACGTGAGTGCTGAAGCCTCTTCAGTACTTACCAAGCATTGCTCCATAGTGACTGTGCTTGGTATCACAGCTCAGCCCATTCACTTGAATGTGACTGGAGCTGTGATCAGGCCATGTGCTCAATGAACATAATGTCACATGTCCTGTGAAGAAGAAGCAGCACGCAGAGAGGGCCACTGCCTCTTCAACCGGCTGAACCACAGGGGGACAAGATGTCAGACCCCCAACAGATCTCCAATTGATGACTTTTTCTAAGGATAGGTCAGCAATATAAAAGAAAAAAAAAAAAAAAAAAAAAGGAAAGTTCTGGAAAACCCCTTTAGGCTAAGCCCCACATGGCATCCCGCAGCAAAAAAGCGCTGAGGGAAAAACTGCAGCAGCAATGCATCACGGTTCTACCCGCAGCGCTTTTGACAGAAAGTTCACAGAGTTTTCCTCCATGAACTTTCTGCTTCACTTATACCTATAATTGACATGCTGCGATTTCCAAAACCGCAACGGTTCTGGAAATCGCCACTTGTCTGCAGCACGTATTTTAACGCAAAGTGGGGATGGAAATCACTAGAATCCCTTCCACTTTGCTGTGATTGTAAAACCCTGCTTTTTTTTCCACTGCGTTTCCACCGCAGGCGAACCGCGGCGTTTACACCACGTGGGGCCCCGGCCTTAAGAACAGAGAAGTGCCCTGACTAAGGCTCTTGAAATGTGGTGACACAAGTCCCCACTAACTTACACTTCCTGCACCTGAATACCTTACATGCTCCAAAATTATTAAAAGGCCAGAGTCACCTAACTACTACTACTTTATCTATAGGACAGACGATAATGAATCCAGGTTCCTGGTCCTGAGAATGGGGTTGTGTAAAATAATATCTGTCCGTAAACTGTAAAATAGTCTACAATTGAATGAAATCCTTACTCACGTGTTGACCCCTAAGGTAACATTATTGGAGGACTCGGCTTCATATAAAACATGGAGATTTATTGAAGTCTTCATGGGAAACAGATAAATGGAAATCTTCCAGCATAACAGAAATATCAGTCAATGTCTTACATTTCTTAGGAGAAGTATACAGTTAGGTTTCTTCAAGGTGGTTCTTTTGCATCATCTTGGCTCAAGTTTATTCATCAATGTGTGTTAGTCTTCTGCAGGACGATTCTGCCATCCTTCCCAAGGTCTTAGAGGAAGTAGCCAGGTTTGGAGATAGAGACACCCAAAGTGAGAGACAGGGGCAGATCCCCACAGGGAGAGGGAGACCCCCACCGAGAGTGAGACCCAGACATATGTGTCTGTCAGTCATTTATATACATGAAAGGGGGTGTTTCCCAACATCCTCATACTTTCTACTACTGTATTTGGCCAATACCAAAATACTCATAGTCTATCCACACCCATGCACCATAAGTTACAAGAGCTTTGTCAGAAAAATACAATTAACCCTTAAAGGTCTTGAATATTGCATGTCAAATATTATTTAACAGGTTGTTTTTTTCCCCACAGTGAATTTAGTCTGACTGAATCCAGGTTGAATGTAGCCATGCCCTGCTGGATAGGAAGCATCCATGCCCTCTTTTACTTTATAGGAGTGACTGAGATAGCCGAAGTCCTGTACTTTACTATCTCAGGCACTTCCATTGAAGTTAATGGGAACACGGTCGCCTCCCGTCCAGCTGGGCACAGCTACATTCAGCCTGGATTCAGTTAGAAGAAAAACACCCAGATTCTGAGGGCTCTGTCCTATGGATAACAGATAACTATTCTTCACGGCATAACCCCTTTAAAAAGGTTATCCACCTTATAACATTCTAGGCTACATTCACACGATTCCATAAAATCACCAAAAATAGCCTGTTCTGTTTCTTTCTTGGATCATTCACACAGGCTGTTAAAACAATGGTCGTGTGAAAAGATCCATTAAAATCTATTGGGCCGTGTGCTGTTAATACAACAGCCAGCACATGGCCTTGGAATCCTGTTGTGTGAATGAGCCCAGGGTCGGACTGGCCCACCGGGGAACCGGTGAATCCCCTGGTGGGCCCCGAGCCCCGACTATTAGTACTCATTTTGCCAATGCAAAGGTCAAGGGTATGATCGGGACAGTCAGGGGCCCGACCGGCTCCTGACCATCCCGATCGGGCCCCTGACCAATGGACAGTGGCGTAACGATCATGGCCAGAGGGGTGCAGGGCCCGCGGCCAGCTGGAAATGGCCGGGGCCCCGGACTATCATGATAGTGGTCGGGGAAGGCCTGGTTCCCCGACCGCTATACCTATTGTTAATGGAAAGGGGCCGGCCCCTTTCCATTAGATGCCAGCCCAGGGGAAGTGACAAAAAAAAAAAAAAATACTCACCTGACTGTCCTGGACTCAGCATCGTCTCCGGCACTTTTCCGGCCTCACTGCAGGGGCCTGTGATTAGGCCCCAGCGGTGACATGGGGCGCGCCAGCGTAATGACGTCATCGCGTCCCACGTGACTGCTGAGGTGCAATCACAGGCCCCAGTGGTGACGTCTGGGGCACAGGACGTGGAGACCAGAGGACCAAGGAAAATGGTAAAGACAACAGGACGGAGCGAGGATACCCCGGAGAGGTAAGACAAGGTGAGTATAAGTGTTTGTTATTTTTAAACACTTCTTCTGGACCTGTACTTATTATATTCTGGGGTCTGAGGAGACCCCAGAGTATAATAATAGCACCGGCTCTGGGGGTGGAGCACTGTGGAGGACCTAATAGTGTGTGTGGGTCGCTTTGGGCATATAATACAGTGTGGGGGCCACTCAGGGCATATAATACTGTGTGGGGGCCACTGAGGGCATATAATACTGTGTGGGGGCCACTGTGGGCATATAATACTGTGTGGGGGCCACTTAGGGCATATAATACTGTATGGGGGACACTGAGGGCATATAATACTGTGTGGGGACCACTGCGGAGCATATAATGCTGTGTTGGGGCCACTGCGGAGCATATAATACTGTGTGGGGGCCACTGTGGGCATATAATACTGTGTGGGGGCCATTGTGGGCATATAATACTGTGTGGGGGCCACTGAGGGCATATAATACTGTATGGGGGACACTGAGGGCATATAATACTGTGTGGGGGCCACTGCGGAGCATATAATTGTTTACATGCTGGGTGCTGCGCTGCTCATTCACCATGTTCTTGACAACTGCGGTTGTGGGTACTAAAGCTGTATCTCTTTCAAGTATCTGAGATATCGCTGCAGCACCCATAACCGTCACTATCAAGAATTTACTCTAGGGAGGGGGTAGGGGGATCCTGATGGGCAGCCAATGGAACCAATCCAGTTGCAGCTTGTTGCAGTAAGCGTCACTGACGTACTGACGCTGTGCGCGGCGGCGGGTTTCTGCATAGGAGCCCAGACCAGCAGTGTGAAAGGTAAGTACAACTTAACCACACAAACAAAAAAACAACTTTTCCCCCTATTTTGCCCCCAAATCTTTCAACTTCACTGACAACTCTGATAACTACAACCCCTAACAACTCCAGATGCTCTGGGATTCCCCCCTCCCACCCCAGCTAATTTCTCACTGTATTTTTATGCTGGTGCCTGCTCTAGGGCTCCAGCATAACAATACCTAAGTCGCAGAAACTCCAATACTGCTATAGGGGAGACCAGTGAAGGGGCCACTGTATGGGCATATAAACATCAATATTCCTCCCTGTACTATGGCCCCTTCACTGGTCCCCTATACTGTATGGGGACCATTGATGGGGTCATTGGAGGGGCAATGATGGAGGCCAATAGCCTGGGGGACATTAAAGGAGTTGTGCAGGATAACATTTTTTTTTTAATTACACTGGGGCAACAAAACAACAAACTTTCTCTCCTGTCCCCAGTGTCTCCCAGCGCGGTTCGGCCTGCAGCTCTGTTTTCTTCCAGCGCAAGTTCCCCCTGCACGTGACTACCTGTGACGTCACATGACCCCCTGAAGCCAATCAGCGGCCTAAAGGGAAGGGACCTGGGACGTCACAGCCAGTGAGGACTTCCCAGAGGTGTAGCTAGCGGGGGGGGCAGAGGGGCGGCTGCCCCGGGCCCACTGAATTTTTGGGGGCCCACCCCCGGGGCCGCCATTAATACATCCTTTATTTCTAACTAGCCACCGATCTAGTTACAATGCGTCCTGGTGCTTAACTGTCTAGTAAACCGCAAGCCAATACAGGTCTGCGGTTTACAAGACACCGAGACCACAGACCGATGTCTTCTCAGCATGGGCGGCGCGATGTTATGATGTTATGACGTCATAACATCGCGCCGCCTGCGCTCAGACACAGACGTCCTGCGCGTGAACAGGAAGGAAGCGCCGGAGGCTCCATTCATCATCATCGCAGGTGAGTATGATTTTTTTTTGTGTGGGTATATTAATAGTATAAGGGGTAGATAGGAGGGAGAAATATAACTATAAAGGGAGGATTCATTAGGGGGCATTATGACGGTGGGGGGGTCATTTATATAAGGGTTATTGGGGGATCCTTTATATAAGGGTTATTATTAATACAAGGGGGAGGTTATTTATATAAGGAGCCATTAGGGGGCATCATTTATATTAGGAGGCATTCTGAACATAAGGGGGGTGGTCATCGATATAAGGGGTCATTAGAGGTGCAGTATTTATGTCAGGGGCATAATATGAGGGAGCAATTAATTTAATGAAAGCGGCACTTGGGCTTTATTAAGACTAAGGCCCCACGTAGCGGGCTGCAGGAAAAACCATGGCGGTAACATTGTGGTTTTTCCCGCAGCGCTTTTCACAGAAGGTCTGCAGAGGTTTCCCCTGTGGACTTTCTGTTTTCAATACAGCTATATGGAAACCGCCATATAGATCAGCTTTTACAGGACAGTGCGGCTACAGGTAACAATTCTAAGAGCCATGCTGTTCACTTGCCATACAGGGTGTAGCAGTGGGTTTAGGTAGTGCAGTGGTGCACATGGTATGGTGGGTGAGCAACATGCTCCCAACATGTTATTACCTGTCAGCGCCCTGTCTCGGTACCGCTGATCTGCAGGGGTCCTGATGGCGGGCCCCTAGAAGCAATTCCACTGGTGGGCCCTAGACATCCCAGTCCGACACTGAATGAGCCCTTAGATCTGTGGACATCTGACAACCTGGATCCCTGCAGATCAGCTGCACCAGGACAGCTGCACCGTGACTCCCAGTAATGATTACATACCAGGAGCTACACTGCTCAATCCCTGTACAAAGTGTAGCTGCGGCTTTTGGTATTGTAGTGCTGCCTCATAGACTTCAATGGGACAACGCTGCAGTACCTAAAGCCATGGCTACACTTTATACGGCTAGTGAGCAGCGTGGCTCCTGCTATGGTAACATTACTGAGAGCCATGCTATTCCACTGCAGCTGATCTTCACCCAGGGGCGCACCGCTAATGAGGCGAAGTGAGGCGGCTACGCCAGGCGGCACTGTCCGGGGGGGCGGCATTTTTACTATTTAATGTAAACCAACCCAGGACAGGCCGCTTTAAAAAAAAAAAAAACAGAGCTGAGCGCGGCCTGTCCTGGGCTGGTTTACAAGACGTCGCATCTCAGCGCAGGCGGCGATACAATGACGTCATCACGCCTCCTACGCTGAGACACAGACGTCGTGGACAAGAAGAGGAGGCGGCGGCGGCTGCATCAAGGCATCGCAGGTGAGTATAGCTTTTTTTATATATATAAATAGGCCGTAACCTGTTGGAGCATCCCCGGCAGGTCAGGGCCTATTTATTTACCTACCCCGCGTCTGCTCGTGGCCGCCCCCGCTTCCCCTTCTGCTATGGGACGCAGAAAGGGAAGTGGATGCCGCTGTGAGCGGCCGCGGGGATCGGTAAGTGAGGCCGCGGGCCACAAATACTACTATTATTATACTCTAGGGTCTATTCAGACCCCGGAGTATAATAATCGGAGGCCTAGGGTTGGTGAGGGAACATAAAAACCAGTGTTACTCACCTCCGGCGATCCGATGTAACTCCGAGCAGGCTTGAGGCCTCTGGTAACGTCATCAGGTCACGTCGCCGGCCTGATCACGTGACGTAAGTGCACCGGTGTCCAGAATAGGTAAGTAACTCTGGTTTTTATGTTTGTATTCTCCCCTGTGCAGGGGCCACTCTGGAGCATAATACAAGTGCAGGGGCCACTATAGAGCATAATACCGAGTGCAGGGGTCACTATAGAGCATAATATCGGGTGCAGGGGTCACTATGGAGCATAATACAAGTGCAGGGGCCACTATGGAGCATAATACCAGTGCAAGGGCCACTATGGAGGATAATACCAGTGCAGGGGCCACTATGGAGCATAATACCAGTGCAAGGGCCACTATAGAGCATAATACCAGCGCAGGGGCCACTATGGAGCATAATACCGTGTGCTGGGGCCACTATGGAGCATAATACAAGTGCAGGGGCCACTATAGAGCATAATACCGGGTGCAGGGGTCACTATGGAGCATAATACAAGTGCAGGGGCCACTATAGAGCATAATACCGAGTGCAGGGGCCACTATAGAGCATAATACCGGGTGCAGGGGTCACTATGGAGCATAATACAAGTGCAGGGGCCACTATGGAGCATAATACCAGTGCAAGGGCCACTATGGAGGATAATATCAGTGCAGGGGCCACTATGGAGCATAATACCAGTGCAAGGGCCACTATAGAGCATAATACCAGTGCAGGGGCCACTATGGAGTATAATACCGTGTGCTGGGGCCACTGTGGAGCATAATACCGTGTGCAGGGGCCAATATGGAGCATAATACCGTGTGCAGGGGCCAATATGGGGCATAAAACTGTGTGCAGGAGTTGCTGTGGAATATAATACCGTGTGCAGTGGCCAATGCGGGGCATAATACCGTGAGCAGGGGCCACTATGGAGCATAATACCGTGTGCAGGGGCCGCTGAGAGGCATAATACAGTGTGCAGGGGCCGCTGCGGGCCATAACACTGTGTAATACTGTGTGCAGGGGCTGCTGTGGAACATTATAGTGTGTGTAAATGGGGCGCTATAAACATGGGCTATGGCACCTGTTTATATTATACGCTGTCTGTTTATAGTGACCGTGTGATGTAATTGTAGCCTTGTCACATACTGTAGACATGTACAGGACGAGGCTGCAGTTACATTACATGGCCGCTATGAGATGAATTACACTATGTAAACAGAGAAGCGGTCACGGCGCTTACACAGGTACCATTCAAACAGCTGGTCAAATGGGGGTCCTGGGTTTTTGAACCCCACTGATTAGTTTATCAATGACCTGGAAAACCTTTTAATTAGTTAACACCTGGGGTATTATTAATAAGGGGCACTATTTATACAGGGTACACACGGACATTATTAATATAAAGATGCACTTGGGGGTATTATTCATTATGGGGGGTTATATCATATATTATATAATTGGGGGTAGCAGCAGAATGGGAGCTTTGTGTAGGTGAGGACAATGTGGGTTGGATGCCTGGAAAAGTGAGGAGCCAAAGATGTCTGTGTTGCAACCTTTACAGAGACAAGTCACAGCTGGAAGAAGTGGTCATGGCGGTCCAGAGGGAAGAGAAGGGAAATGTGAAGGATTAGTCAGAGACGTCACCTGTAAGTCACAGAATGTTACTGCCCTGTATTCACCTAAATGATAGAGGATAAATACCTGATTGATGGGGGTCTGTCTGCTGAGACCCCCACTGAGCCTGAGAATTGGGTTTTTTCCCCCACTAGGTGGGAATCCAGCCTGGCTGCAGCCATATATATAGGTGTGTCACTTGGTGGATGGACGAACCCGCGTGGCTCTCATTCACTTCAATGGGAGTGCCAAAGATAGCCGAAGTCCAGTACTCAGCTATCTGCGGGGCTCCTATTATAGAGAATGGGGCCACGTGGGCTCGTCCATCCACCAAGCAGAAGATGTGTGAAGTTACTTTCATTGTTAATGCCGTGTTGTTGATCTGATACTGAAGTAATACAGGAAGAAGAATTCTTAAAAACTGTTTTATAACTTTGTGTATTGTGTATATTGTGCGACGATAACAGTGTGTTAAACTAGTAGCATGGAAACTCAGTTTTTTTTTTTTTTTTTTTTTTTTTGGGGGGGGGTGTCTTTCTATAGTCCGCCTCAGGCAGCAAAGAGGCTAGGTTCACCACTGTCTTCACCTGTGTGTTGGACCCCTGCAAATTTAATATTGGTGGTATATCATTATTAGAATGTGGATAAACCCTTTAAATGGGTTGTCCATGCTAAAATTTATTTTTTAATTAGGCCAGGGGAGTTGAAAAAAAACCAAACACATTCACCTGTCCCCGATTCTCGAGTGTCCTCCCAGTCCTGCAGCTCTGTTGTTTTCTTTCGGCGCAAGTCCCCGCCACACATGACCGCTGAGGCCAAACAGCAGCCACAGAGAAGGACACATAGGACGTCACTACCTGTGACGTCCCCTGGTCTCTTCCGTAGGCCGCTGATTGACCTTCAATCAGCGGCCTCAGTGGAAGGGAGCCAGGATGTCACAGCCAGAAGACAGCCGGGTAGCAGGACCAGACCACACTGGGAGGACACCAGAACATTGAGGATCGGTGAGTGTGGTATTTTTTTGCTTTTTTTTTTCACCTTCCTTAACATAAATTAAAAAAAAAAATTAAAAATGAACACCATATTGACAAAATTTTATTGTATTGGGGGTTGGTTAAAAAGGTTAAATCTGCAATATAAATAAATAAGCCCTGTTAAATCAGCCCCATAGTATTTACACTGTACGAATAGGATGAATGACGTTAAATAAGATGCATGACTTTTTTTTTTTTAACGTCATGCATCCTATTTGTACAGTGTAAATACTATGGGGCTGATTTAACACAGCTTGTGTGCTAAAAACAAAAAACTGGCGTACAAGCCATCAAAAAAGTAACAATTATTTTGCGCAAGTAAAAATTTTTGCGAAAAAAAAGGGCGACTGAGTTTTGCACACCACTTTTTTGGCCCTGTCCTTTTTATCATCATTTACTTCAGTTTTCTATTGTTAATGATGCCAGAGAATAGAGATCTGCATCAGCAAAGAGCTGATGTGGAGCTCTGTTTAGGTGCATGGACACCGGAAAACGGAACTAATTTATGTGTGCACCTCATTATAAATGAGGTGCAAAACTCCGGCAGGTGGAAAACATTGTTCTTGATGACTAAGCCGTGACTCCCGTCATGTGGATCGCATACAGGTCCTCCCCGGGTCCCGAATGACGGAGAGGCGGACTGTTAAAATGACGGTTACACAGTACTTTCTTAAATTTAGCACCAGCATAGCAATACAGTGGGAAATTAGCTCTCAACAGATCCAGGGCATCTGGAGTTGCTGGGGGTTGTAGTTCTCAAAGGGGGTCAGTGACGTTGAAAGATTTGGGGGCAAAATAGGGGAAAAAGTTGTTTTGTGTGTGTGAGTAAGTAGTACTTACCTTCCACACTGCTGAATCCCGCCGCCGCGCACAGCGTCAGTACGTTGGTGATGCTTGCAGCAACAATGTGCAATTGGATTGGCTCCCGCGGCTGCCCATCAGGATCCAAGCTACAGGGGACGGGCCCACAAGAAGGTAGTTGACGGTCGCCTGCCGATACGCTATGTTGGCAGCCGGCCATCTTTGATCATAATTGCAATGTTGCCTGCTGCAGCCTGAGGTCCCCGAGGTTCCTGATCCAGCCCCTGACTACTACTAGTCCTCATTTTGCCAATGCAAATGCATTGGTCAGATGCCCGATCGGGTCCCTGACCATCCAGATCGGGCCTCTGACCAATTTGCATTGCCAAAATGAGGACTAATAGTTGGGGCTCGGGGTCCACTGGGGGATTCACCGGTTCCCCGGAAGGCCAGTCCGACCCTGTTAATCATATGAATACATTTTTCTAATTAATTATATAATTATATTATTATATATTTTTTATCATTTTGGATAGTTTCTTTGTGGATTTCTTTTGAACACATAGGACAGGATCATCTATCTCCTCATTCGTCTGATTCATAATGGACTTTGACATCTCATAAGCCGCATATTAATTCAAGATACTTGGAGTTCTGATGTGATGGAATTTTATATGTTAATATGGACATTTCTGTATGTATTTCTGTGGTTTATGTGGGCTCGCTACATTTGTGCCGAACAGCGTGATTCAGTGTGCCTAAACTATTTTGAATTGTGTTAAGTGAGATGTTATGCATTATATATACTAACTTCCTTGTGCGTTATTTGGATTGCTGTGATTTATAACTTACTGTATGTAATGACTTCACATTGTATCATTTTTATATTTTCTTTTGAAAGATGTATAAATTATATATTCTTTTTTCTATTTGTACATGACAGTTTATATATGAATGAGATTTGGCTGTTCTAAATTTATTTAGAACCAACTGTACTCCGGTGGCTAGGACAGGCATTTATGGATCTAAATTTCTACCAGGAGACTGGAATTCTATTTGTCTTGCTGACATCGATTTGCACATTAGTGGCAGTTTATATAGGTTCCCATAGTGACACCCTGTTATATATATGTAAGATGGGGAAACAGCTCTCATGTTATGAATGTAACTGTTTCTGTAGATTATTTTTTTTATAAACTGACATTTGTTTGTTTGACCACAAGAGGCCACTGTTACCTCAGAAATAGAAGAGACTGTAATTCTGTAATTCCCTGGAGTAGTGACGTGGAGACCCTGTTCTGCAGAGGAGGAACAAGAAGAGAGAGAGTGTGTCTGGCAGCCATCTTAGCTGTGTGTGCTTCTGAGCTTTTAGAAGAAGAAGGGCTGAAGTGAGAAGAAAAACATTCTTAAAGGATTTGAGACATATATCAAGAGTTTGCTGAAGCAGAGACTGTTCCAGGGTTTGCTCAGACAGCATCCTAAGGTGAAGATTGCTATCAAGGACCGGCTGAGAAGTGGCCCTGTCAGTGAGACCGCATGTGTGGATGAGCCCTGCTTTCAGCAGTTCCAGAGAGAAACTACAAGGTACCCAACAAATCTGAAACAGTAAAAGAAGTAATCGTGCACGCACCGCATTAGATTTTTGCCGCAAATTGCTTGGGACTGAGTAAGGGCCTGTAGTTAGAATAGTTAGGCATACTCATCTTCACAGGCCACACTACTGGTGAATTATCTACCTATTCGGTAGTAAGGACTCAGAGAATTCTATTGAGTTGTCTAGAAGCGACATTTTATACGTTGTCATATTTCTTGGCTTTACTTGGTTATACTTTGTTTGTGGGGAATAGGGGCATTTTGATAAGTTTGTAAGCTCTTGTGTTATACCGCTGGTGCCTCTATCACACTCATTGAATTGTTCCTGTGACTAGGGTGATAAAAAGGTAACAAGCGGCTGGTTAGTTGCAGTCTGCAGATAGGTAAAAGCTTGAAGTTTATTGTAGCTACACATGAGAAGGCACTGCGCTGTACAACACCAGGGTCTCAGCTTACTGGCTGAGTGTATGTAAAAAGTTGGGAGTGTTTTTCTGGTAAATAGGTGTTACTACACAAAGTAAAATCTTGTTTTTTACTAAATTGATTTGGAGTCACTTCCTTTGTTCATGACTTCGCTGTATCCTGGGGAGCCCACCCCGGTACACGGCTTACAATTATACAGTGTATATATAGTCATTATACATATGTGCGCTTCCTGCATATCCAGCACCACACTTGCCTTACCTTAATGGTTAACATCTGGCCTCTAGTGGGTTCTGGCCGGATGTTAAAGACGTGGAGTATTCTCCGGGTCTTCATGCCATTTTTTTTTAAACTGGTTTTCCCATATGTTATGGTAAAAGTAACGTTGGCTGTGTTTGTCTGTCCTAGGAGTGTCATATACTATGTTTTTTCAAATGCCCTTTATCCTGTTTATTCTTGAAAAACTAATAAACAGGACAAAACAAGCAAAAACACAGGAGGGTTGCAGCCTTTCAACAGATACATGAACCAGATTAAACAATAAAGGGAACAGGAGAGGGGAGGACAGGGGTAGATGTGGGAGAAAGGGAAGCACAGGGAGCACCCAGATGACATACTGAGGCAGAAAAGGCAGGTGTCCACTAGATGGCGATAGCTAAACGCAGACCAAAACCCAGGACCCAGTAGAAGAGAGATACCTCTGAGGAGAAACCAAAGCAATTCATTTGTCTACAGATGATGATCATCAGAGTACTGGAAATCAATCCAAGAACTCCAGGTATGGGTAAAATGTTCCTGCTGAGCTGGAGTATGAGCAATAAACTTCTCCAAACTGTAGAGGAAGGCAACTTCTGCAAACCATTCCTCCACCATCCGCACTAATTGGCTTTTCCAGTATCTTTTTTGCCACCTGCAGGAGAAAGCTGGTGAGAGAACATTTGTACTTGGAGAAACCAATGCGGAATATAAATAACAGTAGGGCTTCCGGAGAGTTAGGGAATGATGTACTGGCTATAGTGGACATGTATGATATTACTTGGGACCAAAAACCGTGTAAAAGTGGATATCTTCACAAATATGGGTTATCTTCCCCTCTTCCTGACCACAGCGCCCGCATGAATCTGGGCACGATGGATACCATTTATGTAGAAGGGACAGGACCCTGCACCAACGGGAGAGAATCTTGAATGAGGTCTCTTGTGCCTTTGTCACAATTAGGAATTTATGTGTGAAGTGAAAAGAACAATTCCATTGGGATTTGTTGATCTGTTTCCCCAGTTCCACTTCACAAACATGGCAATAGGCAGGCAATTCTGAAGTGGTTTCAGTAAGCATAGAAAATAGAGCCTGTCTGGGGGAAAATTTAGATCTACCCAGGAAAGGATTGGAAGACAATTGTCTAAGCATATCGCAGGGATACTAGGGTGTAGTGTGTGCTGAAGGACAAAGTCTGGTAATCAATGTGTTACATCCCAAGCACGCCTTCCCATCTGCCCCTATGAAACAGATAAAGTGACTTTTCAAAGTTGTCCCAAAACACAGCTGGAATAGGGGTGGGGATCATCTGTAGGAGGTATAATAATCTGGGGAGGATATTCATTTTCAAAACGCCAACACGGCTAAACCAGGAGTGGGGCCCATATTTCCAGGTCTCAAGATCTTCAACGATCTGAGAGAGCAAGGAGTGGCAGTTGAGATCATATAGAGTGCTCAAGTCAGTATGGATTTTCATCCCCCAGATAGCATATACTAGAGGGATTGAAAGGAATAATCACTTCGGTGGAGGGGAAAGTTCCTCAGGGGAAAGAGAGATATTCAAGGCCTCCAATTTGGCCACATTACCCCGAAATTCGACTAGGAGCCGAAGTGATCAAGCTCAGCTATTAAAGTGGTAAAGGAGGTATGGGGCTGAGTGACATACAGGCGGAGGTCATCAGCAAAGAGCTCCCTATGGTTATTCCCCCATGTTATATTTCCTGGTAATGGAATATCCTCTCCCCTGTATCAGGGATAACACGGATATTAAGGGAATAAGTGGCAGCCCTGACGGGTCCCATTAGGAATCGAAAATGGGTGGAATAGGGTGCCATTAATCATCAATCTGGCCGTAGAATTGTGGTACAGGGCCATAACCTTAGAGGTAAAGGTATCACCTACAACCAGAGCTTGGAGAGCATAGTATATGGCTGGCCAGGACACCCTGTCAAATGGGATGTTTGACAGGATTTTTTTTGGACTGGGCATATTGGTTGATGTCTAGGGTTTTCAAGGTGTTTTCGTGGGCCTCCCTCCCCGGAATGTACCCCACTAATTGGATAAGGAGAAGAGATCTCAACCTGTTTACACTAAACTTCTTGCTGACTTTTAAGTCAACATTTAGCAGAGATATTGGGCGATAGCTTGGGCACAGGCATGGGGCTTGCCTGGCTAAGGGAGGACCACAACATGTGCCTCCATAGTCTGGGGGGAACGGGTGGGTCACAGAGACACTGTTGTACGCCTTTAGGAGCAGAGAGTATGAGGGTAAGAACTGTTTATAAAATTTAGCGGTGAAGCTGCCATATACTATATTTTAAGCCAAATTAATCTCAGGTTCATACTGAATTTATTCGACCCGAAACTAAACTTTGGTCCAAACCAACCAAACCTGAAACTAAATGAATCTTCAGAGGTTTTCCCACTAAGTTACAGCACTTTATGGTGTCACAAGTTTTACTCTGCATTGATGCACACCAAGTTATTACAGTATTAATAATTTTTTTTTTTGATTATTATTTTTAGAGCACCATTAATTCCATGGTGCTTTACATTTGAGATTTTTAAATACAATACAGAAAATACACAGCACAAGTACTATACTAACAGTGACCGACTGGCACAGTGGGATAGAGGGCTCTACCCACAAGGGCTTTCTATCCCCCTTCCCTCATATATTGTGACAGTAGCTGAGGGTACAGGCTGTTGAGATGGTGGTTGAGTGGCAGTTCTTCAAGGTCTTCTTGAATCTTGTGATTGTGGGGTTCAGTTTTATATGTCGTGAGAGTGAGTTCCAGAGTATGGGGGATACATGGGAGAAGTTTTGGAGGCGGCTGTGTGAACAGTGGATAAGAGTAAAGTAAAGTAGGAGGTCTTGAGAGAATCGGAGGTTATGTGTGAGTAGGTAGCTGGAAATTGGGTCAGAGATGTATGAAGGCTGTAGATGGCTTTGTATGTCAGCATTAACATTTTAAATTCTATTCGCTAAGTAGCCAGTGAAGGGATTGGCAGAGGGGAAAGGCTGATGAAAGACAGGGAGAAGAAGTAGATGAAGTGGGTGGCAGAGTTTAGGGTGGAATGGAGGAGGGAGAGAGCATTTGCTAGGAGGCCATGGAGAAGGGTGCTACAGTAGTCTAAGTGGGAGATTACGAGGATGTGGACTAGCATTTTTGTAGTTTAAGGGGTGAGGAAGGAGCAGATTCGATGAATGTTCTTGAATTGGAGGGTAACATTGGATGTGAGGTTTGAAGGATAGGATAGAATTGAGAGTTACCTTGGGAGACTAGGGTAAGTGTGGCACCACTAACTTTGATAGATGGCTCAGTCATGTTGAGTTTGAGAGGAGAGGATGGAGGCTTTGACTCCTAGACTCTACCACTCTTCTGTCCAATGTCTGGGCCAGAGAGATATATTTAAGTGTTGTCAGTGAAACAATGGTATTGAAAACCATAGGATTCTATCAGTTGGCCACGGCTGAGGGTATAGACAGAGAACAGGACAGGTCCCAGGGCACAGCCTAGAGGGACAGCTAAAGAAAGCAGGCATGGTGAGGAGGAGGTGTGTGAGTGGGAGGCACTGAATGTGTGGTTGGTGAGGTATGAAGATTTCCATGGGAGGGGGACAAGTCGGTGATGCCAAAGGATGAGAGATATTGTAACAAGAGGGAGTGGTCAATTGTGTCAAAAGCGGAGGTAAAATCAAGGATGAGGAGATCAGAGAAGTGCCAGTAACAGTGGCATGTTTAAAGGTAAAAGGGAAAGTACCACTGGTTAGTGATAGGTTGAAGAGGTGGGATAGAGCAGAAGTAAAGACTTTGGTGAAGTTGGGGATGAGGTGCAATTGGATAGGGTTGAGTGCGCAGGTAGTGAGGTAACATTTTGAAATTAGAGTGGAGAGCTTTTCATGAATGACAGTGGGAAAGTGTGTTATGGAGGAAGAACACCAGACAGTTGGGTAGGGTGGTTGTGGGTGGTGTAGGTTGAAACTCTTTTTTTTCAAATTTTTCATAACTTCTGTGAAACTGCTGTGGGGTCAAAATGTTTACTATATACCTTGATAAATTTATTCAGGGGTGTAGTTTCCAAAACAGGATTACTTTTTTGAAATTTTCATGGTACTGGTAAATTTGGGGCCCTGCAAATGAGACAAGGCCTCTGAAAACAAATCTGACTCCTTTCCTTTTTGGCTCTGCTGTAAGTCCAATGAGTGGTTTAAATTCACATGTGGGGTATTTCTGTACTCAGGAGAAATTTGTGGTTGCATTTTGTTTTTTAATTCCTTGTGAAAATGAAATATTTGGGGCAAAAGCAGCATTTTATTGGAAAAAAAAAATCATTTTTTAATTTTTGCAGGCAGTTCTATTAAAATCATCTGTGAAGGTAAGTATGCTCATTATACCCTTTGATAAATTCCTTGAGGGGTGTAGTTTCAAAATTGTGTCACTTTACGGGGATGGGGGGTGGTTCAACAGTTTTGATACCTCTGGGTCTCTGCAAAAGTGATAAGGCACCTGAAAAATATTCCAGCAAAGTTGGCCCTCCAAAAGCCAAAATAGTGCTCTTTTCCTTTGGAGCCCCGCTGTTTACCCATACAATAGTTTAGGACCACATATAACATATTGCTGTGTTTGGGAAAAATTGTGTAATGAATCATGGGGTGCTTTTTCTCCTTTAGCTCATTTGGTGGGGGGTTTCCACTGTAGTTGTAATTTAGGGGCTCTGCAAATGAGACATGGGACCTGAAAATGATTCCAGTAAAATCTGCCATCCAAAAACGCAATGGCGCTACTTCTCTTCTGGATGCTGCTGTTTGCCCAAACATGTGGAGTGTTTCCATTCTTGAATGCAATTAGATCAAATTTTTATATAGAGCACAGTCAGAGGTGTATGTTGTTTTTGAGTCCATAATATTGAGGTTTGCATACAATTCCTGTGCATCTGATGGCTACGTATTAAAAATTGCATGTAAAACCAGAACTTGTAAATGCACCCTCAGGGCTTTTTCAGATGGCCAAAATTCACAACCATTGAACCGTTGTGTTCTGACAGTCTAGCCTTGGACTACGCATGGACCCATTGACATTCAATGGAACCAGGCACACTTTTTTTAGAGTCCTCATGAAAAAAAGTTAGAGCAAGTTCTTTTATGTTTTTCTTGACCAGAATAACATGTCAATGTGCAGTCTGCAATTTCCTCAAACCTGCACCCATTTTTTTTTTTTTGTCAAAATCAGCAGAAAAAAACACTGCTGCCTCCCACTCTTTATATGGGAAAACACACCATACGTCACTGTATTCCCTTGTCACAAGAAATAAAAAACAAAAGAAGCAGCATAACGTATTTTGCTGCAGTTTAGGATATTTCCGAAGTGAATCCCTGCTATGTCTACATACCCTTAGGCTAAGGCCCAGTGTTGTGGAAACGCTGATTTTTTTGTTGCAGATTTTGCTGCCTTTTTTTGAGCCAAATCTACCTACAAGAGGAATGGGAAATATGTAGGAAGCATATACATGAAAACATGGTATATTTCATTAATGTACTGTGTGTGAACCAGTCTAAGGTCGGGGGCCCCACGTGGTGTAAATGGCGCATTATGGCCACAGCAGAAATGCCACAAATGCCCTGCATAGTGGATGGGAATCTAGCGGTTTTTCCTTCAGCGCTTTTTTGCCTTAGCCTAATAGGGTATTTTCTGATGTTACAGTCTTATCATTTAAATCAGGTTTTCATTCAAAACATTGGCCCAGACTTACTAATTGTTAGAAAATGCTAATTTAGACAGGAAGTCTGAAAATACAAAAGATTTATTACAGTAGCTGATACTGGATGAAAATCTAGTGCATGTTTAGACTGTCAAGTCTACATTTAGGCTAAGGCCCCACGTTGCAGAAACACTGCAGTTACAATAGTCGCAAGTGGGTTTAACAGAAACTTCTTCGTATTTTCCATTCCTTTTGTAGCCACACCTGGCCTTGGCTCAAAAGACCGCAGCAAAATCTGCCACGCAAAACGCTGCGTTTCCACAACGTGGAGCCTTAGCCTTAAACAAACTTTTATTTGGCATACTTGGAGCCAAATTTTGTTATACATTTTTAGCATATTTAAGCCATGCCCCCTTTATCTGAGCATTTTTAAAAATTGTGGCCCAAACTAGCTCCAAGATGTATCTGAGATGTGCCACGCTGACCCACGGATGCATTATGCCTGTGTCTAGTCATAATTGCAATAGTAAATTTGGGCCATTGTTTTTAATTTTGACATGCCTCTTTTTTTTTCTAATACGAACATTAAAAAAAAAAAAAATTTCAGATTTCACAGTCATCATTAGCCAGCTCATTTGGCTCATTTGTCAGCTTTGCTGTGTAAACTGGGATGGAGTCAGCAGAGGGAAGAGAATTTAGTGACAGATCTCTTGTAGAAAAGTAACACTATACTCACAGATGCATCTCCCTTGTCACTCCGCACACTCTGAAAGAATTTGTCATCACCTTCTGGAGCCATTGATAGTCTATGACATTTATTTGTCAAGTGACTTCAATTGCTATAAAGCACACAAATACTGTTGCATTGTCTTCCATATGAACTATGCAGTAAAAAAAATGTGCCTCCAATATGGCTGCCCCCAGGGATATTTTTAAAAGCTAAATATACATACAGCTGCAAGATTTACAAAAATAACAAATATATTATTTCTCTTCTACATTCCTTACTTTATGAAATTTCAGTTGCATACATGGGTCCCTCCATAATCTACTCAATCCAGCAGGAAGATCTTTGTGTCAGTTTTTTTTAATTTGTTTTATGTGTATTTTTCCTTATCTTTTAATGGCAATTGTTTATAATTGTTAGTGTTGTATTGTGAACAATGTTAGTCATAATGCATTTTAGCGTAAGGATAGTGTATTGCTCTCAGTTTGCCTCCCTATTACACATGCACACAATTGTAGTAGTTTCCAGCTTTATTTATTTATAAAAGTATAGAGCCTTTCTGGGATGATTTCAGCTGGTCACCTCCTGTGTATTTGTAAAAGTACCCTTATCTTTGTGGAACAGATGAAGAAGATAAGAATTAGACATATCCTAACAAAAAATCTGTGCATGTAAATCAACGACACCATTTCAATATCTGTATAATCGATCTGATTGGTCAGAAATCTATGTCTGTGATTGCCTGTAATTGGGTCTCAGCAGTCACATGGGGCACGCTGATGTCACAATGCTGGATCAAAGCTTTGTGACATCAGCACGCCCCACTCACAATCACATGCCTCAGAGGTGAGCTAGGGGGTGTGTGACGTAATACGGGGCTGGAAGAGACCAGAAGATGCCAGAAAACCACCAGACGTCCAGAAGAGGTGAGTATACCTGTTTTCTTAATTTTACTCACGCCCCTTGGGCCTCCAATTATTATACCCTGGGGTCTGAAGATGCATAATTGTATCCTTTTTTTTTACTGTTAACCCCTTCACGCCTCAGGCATTTTTTGATTTTCATTTTTGATTTCCTGCCTTCCAAATACCATAACTTTTTTAAATTTTTCCATTCACAGAGCCATTTGAGGGCTTAATGATTACGGGACAAATTGTACTCGTAATGGTATCATTTAATATTCCTTACAATGTACTGGGAAGCTGGAAAAAAAATTCAGAATGGGGTGGAATTGGAGAAAAACTGCATTCGTCCACTTCTCTTAATGAATTGCAAATTGACGGCACTTCTATTTCAGGCTACATAAAGCTTGTTCCTGAGGGCAGTGGTGAACCTAGCCTCTTTGCTGCCTGAGGCGGACTATAGAAAGACGCCCCCCCCAAAAAAAAAATAAAAAATTGAGTTTCCATGCTACTAGCTTCACACGCAGTTATCGTCGCACAATATACACAATACACAAAGTTATAAAACAGGTTTTAAGAATTCTTCTTCCTGTATTACTTCAATATCAGATCAACAACACGGCATTAACAATGAAAGTAACTTCACACATCTGCTTGGTGGATGGACGAGCCCACGTGGCCCCCATTCTCTATAATAGGAGCGCCACAGATAGCTGAGTACTGGACTTCGGCTATCTTTGGCACTCCCATTGAAGTGAATGAGAGCCATGTGGGTTCGTCCATCCACCAAGTGACACACCTATACAGTCATATGAAAAAGTTTGGGCACCCCCTATTAATCTTAATCATTTTTAGTTCTAAATATTTGGGTGTTTGCAACAGCCATTTCAATTTGATATATCTAATAACTGATGGACACAGTAATATTTCAGGATTGAAATGAGGTTTATTGTACTAACAGAAAATGTGCAATATGCATTAAACCAAAATTTGACCGGTACAAAAATTTGGGTACCCTTATCATTTTATTGATTTGAATACTGCTAACTACTTTTTACTGACTTACTGAAGCACAAAATTGGTTTTGTAACCTCACTGAGCTTTGAACTTCATAGCCAGGTGTATCCAATCATGAGAAAAGGTATTTAAGGTGGCCAATTGCAAGTTGTTCTCCTATTTGAATCTCCTCTTAAGAGTGGCATCATGGGCTCCTCAAAACAACTCTCAAATGATCTGAAAACAAAGATTGTTCAACACAGTTGTTCAGGGGAAGGATACAAAAAGTTGTCTCAGAGATTTAACCTGTCAGTTTCCACTGTGAGGAACATAGTAAGGAAATGGAAGACCACAGGGACAGTTCTTGTTAAGCCCAGAAGTGGCAGGCCAAGAAAAATATCAGAAAGGCAGAGAAAAAGAATGGTGAGAACAGTCAAGGACAATCCACAGACCACCTCCAAAGAGCTGCAGCATCATCTTGCTGCAGATGGTGTCACTGTGCATCGGTCAACAATACAGCACACTTTGCACAAGGAGAAGCTGTATGGGAGAGTGATGCGAAAGAAGCCGTTTCTGAAAGCACGCCACAAACAGAGTCTCCTGAGGTATGCAAAAGCACATTTGGACAAGCCAGCTTCATTTTGGAAGAAGATCCTGTGGACTGATGAAACAAAGATTGAGTTGTTTGGTCATACAAAAAGGCGTTATGCATGGCGTCAAAAAAAACACAGCATTCCAAGAAAAACACTTGCTACCGACTGTAAAATTTGGAGGAGGTTCCATCATGCTTTGGGGCTGTGTGGCCAATGCCGGCACCGGGAATCTTGTTAAAGTTGAGGGTCGCATGGATTCAACTCAGTATCAGCAGATTCTTGAGAATAATGTACAAGAATCAGTGACGAATTTGAAGTTACGCCGGGGATGGATATTTCAGCAAGACAATGATCCAAAACACATCTCCAAATCTACTCAGGCATTCATGCAGAGGAACAATTACAATGTTCTGGAATGGCCATCCCAGTCCCCAGACCTGAATATCATTGAACATCTGTGGGATAATTTGAAGCGGGCTGTCCATGCTCGGCGACCATCAAACTTAACTGAACTGGAATTGTTTTGTAAAGAGGAATGGTCAAAAATACCTTCATCCAGGATCCAGGAACTGATTAAAAGCTACAGGAAGCGACTAGAGGCTGTTATTTTTGCAGAAGGAGGATCTACTAAATATTAATGTCACTTTTCTGTTGAGGTGCCCATACTTTTGCACCGGTCAAATTTTGGTTTAATGCATATTGCACATTTTCTGTTAGTACAATAAACCTCATTTCAATCCTGAAATATTACTGTGTCCATCAGTTATTAGATATATCAAATTGAAATGGCTGTTGCAAACACCCAAATATTTAGAACTAAAAATGATTAAGATTAATAGGGGTGCCCAAACTTTTTCATATGACTGTATATATGGCTGCGGTCAGGCTGAATTCCCACCCAGTGGGGGAGAAAAAAACAATTCTCAGGCTCAGTGGGGGTCTCAGCAGACAGACCCCCATCAATCAGGTATTTATCCTCTATCACTTAGGTGAATACAGGGCAGTAACATTTTGTGACTTACAGATGACGTCTCTGACTAATCCTTCACATTTCCCTTCTCTTCCCTCTGGACCGCCATGACCACTTCTTCCAGCTGTGACTTGTCTCTGTAAAGTTTACAACACAGATATCTTTGGCTCCTCACTTTTCCAGGCACCCACATTGTCCTCACCTGCACACCCATCCTGCTGCTACCCCAATTATACAATATATGATATAACCCCCCATAATGAATAATACTCCCACATGCATCTTTATATTAATAACATCCGTGTGTACCCTGTATAAATAGTGCCCCTTATTAATAATGCCCCAGGTGTTAACTAATTAAAAGGTTTTCCAGGTCATTAATAAACTAATCAGTGGGGCTCAAAAACCCAGGACCCCTACTGATCACCTGTTTGAATTAACTGTGGTACCTGTGTAACCTGCATGATCGCTTCTCTGTTTACATAGTGTTATTCATCTCATAGCGGCCATGTAATGTAACTACAGCCTCGTCCTATACATGTCTATGTGACAAGGCTGGAATTACATCACACGGCCACTATAAACAGACAGCGTATAATACAAACAGGCGCCATAGCCCCTGTTTATGACACCCCATTTACACACACTATAATGTTCCACAGCAGCCCCTGCACACTGTATTATGCCTTGCAGCGGCCCCTGCACACGGTATTATGCCTTGCAGCGGCCCCTGCACACGGTATTATGCTCCATAGTGGCCCCTGCACACTGTATTATGCCTCGCAGCGGCCCCTGCACACGGTATTATGCTCCATAGTGGCCCCTGCACATGGTATTATGCCCTGCAGTGGCCCCTGCACACGGTATTATGTTCCACAGCAACCCCTGCACACAGTTTTATGCTCCCTAGTGGCCCCTGCACACAATATAATGCCCCATATTGGCCCCTGCACACGGTATTATGCTCCATATTGGCCCCTGCACATGTTATTATGCTCCACAGTGACCCCTGCACACGGTATTATGCTCCATAGTGGCCCCTGCACACGGTATTATGCCGAATAGTTGCCCACCCATGGACTATTATTATACTCGGGGGTCTTTTCAGTATAATGATTGGAGATCCAGGGGAGGTGACAAACATAAAAACCAGTGTTACTTACCTATCCTGGACACCGGTGCACTCCCCGCAGCTTTTGGCCCTGTTTAATTGCGCACACACGTCACGTGATCAGGCCGGCGACACGACCTGATGACGTCACCAGAGGCCCCAAGCCTGCTCGGAGTAACACCGATCGCAGGAGAGGTGAGTAACAATGCTTTTTATGTTCCCTCACCTCCAATGGGTGTCCGATTATTATACTCTGAGGTCTGAAAAGACCCCAGAGTATGATAATAGTAGTATTTGCGGTCCGCGGCCTCACTTACCGATGCCCGCGGCCGCTCACAGCGGCATCCACTTCCCTTTCTGCGTCCCATAGCAGAAGGGGAAGCGGAGGCGGCCACGAGCAGACCCGGGGCAGGTAAATAAATAGGCCGTTACCTGCTGGCGATACTCCAGCAGGTTACGGCCTATTTATTTATATATGTAAAAAGTTATCCGCACCTACCTGCAATGCCTTGATGGAGCCACCGCCTCTTCTTGTCAGCGACATCTGTGTCTCAGCGTAGGTGGCGCGATGATGTCATTGTATCACTGCCTGCAATGTGATGCGGACGTCTCGTAAACCAGCTCAGGACAGGCCCCTCTCAGCTCTGTTTTTTTTTTTAAAGCGGCTTGTCCTGGGCTGGTTTACATTAAATAAATGGTAAAAATGCCGCCCCCCAGACAGTGATGGACAGTGCCGCCTGAGGCGGCCGCCTCATTAGCGGTACGCCCCTGCCTGGGGGGATCTTGTTTCTGGCGATCCTCCCCAAAATGGCAGCACCCATTCAGGGGCACTAATGCCTGTGACTAGAGCGTGCACTAATTGCAGGCAATAGCACCTGGACTCCGCTGTATAATACAATGGAGACCTGGCGGCCATATTTAAATACCTGATATCCGCCATACAATTACGGCGGATATCAGAAATTGGTTAAATATCAGATCCGTTACATGGATCTGCTGAACAGACAGCAGAAACATGATGTGAACAGTCCCTTACACAGGATGTTATGATGCAAATAAGCCTTCCTACACACTTTTTTCTTGATTGGCCCAATTCTTGGCCCGTGTATTAGGCCTACTATAATAGAGCTGTCAATAATGATAATTCTATCTCAGTTTATACTCAAAACAAAAGGCATCAGTTGTGACTGCTCTAATGACCAGTATGGAAACAGCAATATGTAAAAAAAATAAATACATAATATGGAAATTACATAAAAATTTTTTTCACAAGATTACAAAATTATTTAAATATGCAAATTTCTAATGATACTTCAATTTTAGTTGTAAAATTACACACATGCAATATCATCATATCATCTATTTGTTATCAAGCTTTTACTGACAGAAATGAAACACATTAATGGTCATTTAGAAACCACAAAAGTGCAAAACTACTGTACATTTTCTCTTCAGTGATCTCAAGACTTCCTTTCTTAATGGTTTTAGGGTTGATGGTAAATGCTTAAATATAAAAACAAGATAAATTCTGAATCAAAGAACTAGTTTCTCCAGAAGATGGAGAGGAGGCGTAAAGATCAATAGAACAATTTTAGGGGAATTTTTTGGGAACTGCTGTTCCTAGGAAAGGTTATTCCTGAAACTGACTCATGTAAAGCTACCAACAATATCCTGAGGGCCCATGACTGCCCAAACTCCCCACCAAATTGATTTAGCCTTATACAATGAGGAAGCATGCCTGCATATAAGTGTGCTGGCTCCTGACCCAAATATATTCAGGAATCCTAATCTGTTCAAAGACTTTAAAGTTGAAAAGACATCCATCATAATAGTACTGTGGATTTTGGCACTTTAAATATGACGTCTGCTCAGAAGCAGAAAAGGCGCCATATCTGCTGGGTCTCCACTGTTTTAGACAGTGGCCATTAACTTCTTCTGCAGCCACCACCTGTACCAATGTCGTTCCATTTTCGCTTTATGGACAGCTACTGCTCAGCGAGATTGTGAGAGCCATCTCAGGCCTATCATAGTAATGTATCTATGGTATTTTGCCATAGACTGCAAAATAATAATAATATTTTATTATTATAAATGTTTGTTTTATTTATTTACCCTGGAGTGAGTAAGAAAGTGGGTAGGATAAGGACCTTAACCTGAAGTCCATATTCTGGCCTATTCATTATAGAACTTGACCTCAATTAACATCTTCTTTTCATTCTGGGGGTTACCCATGTTCATGACCTGACTGTTGGATAACCCCAAGTACACATACCCCTTCAGAGCTGAAGGAATCCTTGCACTACAGGTTAATAACGGTCAAAGCTCTGACAGCGATTAACCTCTTCTAGTCTAGGAACTCCTTCAATTCTGAAGTAGCTCAAGTCATGACCGTGGGTAACCTTCATAGAGAGCACTGAAGTGGTCATTGAAGACCGGGAAATAAGCAGTATATAATGTGTTGGGATGCCGCTCACTCCCCTGCCGTGAAAGGGAGGTGGCGTGACCTAAGAGGGGAGATATTTAATACAGGAGGGACATCAGCACGGGGAGGAATATGTTTGATACGAGAAAGGGGGGCCCAACACATTATATGGGGGTTATTCTAGTCATTAACCTTTCCTAGTGAGTGGACTTCATCACCCTCTTGCTAGGCAACCAGGGCAAAGTGATATAAATTACATGGTCCTGGTTACAGTATATTGCTTATTTTAGCCAAAGGATAAAACAATAGCACTCACCTCCCTCTCCACCCACCTGTAGTGCTGATAAATAAGGAGCATATGGGGGGGGGGGTGCTGCAGGTGCGCTATTTAGAGGGAAATAGGGCACCAGCAGACCTGTTGGCAATCCGTATTTTTAGTTGGCATTTTGAGGTACAAATAGGAGAATGCTCCAGAATTATCGCATAACTTGAATCAAAGTACGCATTCTGTCTGCATTAGTTATTGTTGTCTTTAACCCTTTTCAGGTCTTTATATATGGCGCCTGCTGTGAAGCAGAGCAGACTCCATAAACACAGAGTTTCCTGTTCTATACAGCAGAGACTTAGCAGTAACGCTCACGATTGGAGCCTGTGCCAATCATGGGCCTTAATCCTTTCACATAGACCCTCAAACAGTGTGATGAACCGACCCTCAGTTTTATATCTTTCTTGGAAGTGTGTTTTACTTGCTTAGGTCAGTCCTTCCCCCACTTGGAATGCGGTGCTTTAGTTGAGTCCACATTGCTGGACGATACGCTTCACTGGTTTTATGTGTGTTCATTGGAGATGGCTTGCTATAGCCAGGCACTTTTATTATCCCTGGCCAGATGGGATGGGGGATAGCAAGCCTTAACTTCACCCTTCTCTCCGAGGGTTCTGCAAAGGTGGGAGAAGGGGGGCTGCCTGGGTGCAAGGGGTGGGTGGAGCACTAGCCATATGCTGTGGGCAGACCTGGATTCTGGGGTCATTCAGCAAAGAGGCAGTAAGGAGCTCGGATCTGGGAGAAGATGAGAGGGCCTGCCCTACTGAGGAATGCTTTGAGGGCCTAGTTCTGGACAGCATGTAGAAGGATTGTTTTATGCAACTTGCTTAAGCTTGCGCCCTAGGCCCAAAACTCTGCTGTGGCCTAGAGAAACGGACTACAAGTTCATTGTGCTGAGCATGGAAGAGAGACAGCTAGGACAAAGCTGTGTGCTCAGTGGATGGCTGGTGGGACCAGAAGCATAACCAAACGTCTGCAGGACTTGGTTGCTGCTGAACTCCAGGAGATGGCGGATATGGAAGCTACCATAGCCATGCAGGAGGCGGAGCAAAGTCCTGAGAGGCTGGCACCAGAAAACATCACCATGCCAGATGGTTCCGCAGGTGCCCGGACCCCAGAGGTAACTGTGCCTGGAGGGACCAGTAACCCCAGTTCTGTGGGGGTAACGGACTTATACTTGCAAATGGCCTTACAGCAGATAGACGCCAGTGACTATAGCACCCGTCTGCAGGTGATTCTCCAGTACCGAGAAGCTGCAGAGCGCCGGGCAGAGAGAGAAGCTGCAGAGCGCCGGGTGGAGAGAGAGGCCGCTGCTGCTGCTGCAGAGCGCCGGGCGGAGAGAGAGACCGCTGCTGCTGCTGCAGAGCGTCGGGCGGAAAGAGAGGCCGCTGCTGCAGAGCGTCGGGCGGAGTTGGAGCATCAGCTTGAGCTAAAAAAGCTGGAACTTTGCCAGCAGGCGCAACCTTCCCCTGCACCAACTCCAGGAGCCCGAACACTAAAGATCCGATCCGAGGACTTTCCAATCTTGGAAGATAACGGGGACTTGGACTAGTTCTTGCGGGGATTTGAGCGGGTGTGTAAGCAGCATCATATTCCCCAGGCAGAATGGGCCCGTTACCTGTCTCCCCGGCTGAAGGGAAAAGGCCTGGATGTTTCCACGAGCTTACCAGTGGACGTGGACTATGAGACCATCAAAGCGGCGCTCATCCGGAGATACCGGCTCACGCCGGAGGTGTACCGCAAAAAGTTCCGGAATATCCAGCGGGGTCCCACAGAGAGCTATGCGAATGTTCTGCACCACTTACAGGTTACATTCTGGCAGTGGATCAAAGGACTTACTGTCACCACGTTTGAGGGAATTGGGGATCTTATGATAAAGGAACAATTTCTCCAGGTGTGCCCTCTGGAGGTCCGCCAGTTCGTGTGTGACTGGAAACCCAAAACAGCAGACAAGGCTGCAGAGATTGCTGATGACTATGTGTCCACCAGGGAGCAAGGGATCAAGAGAGGAGCCACACTGCAGAGACCCCCAAGCGGGAAGGAGGGGCAAAGCTGGAGTCCACCACAGCCTGCAGTCTCCAAGTGGGGTAAGACAAACTCTGTCCCGGGTGCCCCCTCTACTTCCCCTGTCCCAAGAACTCTGGGCGCCCCGGGGACCCCCTCTAAATCCCAAGGAGAGGTCCGGCGATGTCACGCCTGTAACCAGCCAGGACATTTCAAGGCGGAGTGCCCCAACCGCTCTAAGAACCCCCCTGTTTCCCCAGCCACGGCAGCTGGCCCATCTGTATACTTGGTGGGGAGGGGTTGCAATCCGATTCCAACAGTCAACAGGTCATTGTGGGGGGTAAAGTGGTCATGGGATTTCGGGACACTGGGGCGCAGATTACTCTGGTGCAACCTGACTTGGTCCCTGCGGACAGTATTATCCCTGGAAAAACTCTGACCCTGAAGGGTATTGGACAAGAACGCGTAACTGTGCCCATGGCTTGCGTCCATTTGGACTGGGGTGCGGGAAAAGGGATGCGTGATGTGGGGCTAGTGTCTGATCTGCCTGCCAATGTACTATTGGGAAGAGATTTGGGGCCCTTGGTGTCCCAATACGGGGTGGGAGCAGCCCCACCTCGCTGTGACAAAATGTCTGTACTGAAGGATGATTTTAATGAGGTGTTGAAGCCTGTCACACAGGCAGAGGGAGGGGTTAGCCTTTTGTCTCCCCTTGCTGTGCGTCCAGCTAAAGTAATCAGTGAGCATGTGAATGAGACATTGTGGAATGCTGACCTGGCTGTAGCCCCGCCCACATCTGCGGGTGATGAGAGCCCCCTCAGTGTGACCCTGGCTCAGCCAGTCACCCATGCAGTTCACTGTGAATCAATGAATGAATGCAATGTCAATGTAATTGCTAATTCTTGCCTTGCAGGTTTACAGGGTAGCTCTTCTGAGATGCTGGGGGCAACCCCAACTGAGAACAATGTGCCAGGTGGTCAGGTGGGTCACGGGGATCTCAGGGCCGAACCGGATGAGGAACGGACTGCTGGTGTTGCGGTGGTAACCCGCAGCCAGAGTGCTAGAGGGGTGGAAGGCGCTCCGACCCCTGAGCCGTTCCCTCTGTCACCCGGAGATGGCACTGAGACCGCCATGACTAGCCTCCCCACACTGGAGCCGGAGGAGTCCGGCGGGTATGTGACATGCACATCTCTTCTGTCTGGTTCCAGTCAGGAGTTCAGGGACGCTGTCCAAGCTGACCGCAGTCTGGATGCATTGAAGGAGCGTGCTGATCAACCTCCCTTGGAGTCGGACAAGGACCGCGTGTACTGGGAGCAAGGGAGGTTGTACCGGGAAACGATCCCCACAAAGGAAAAAGAAAGTCGGCTCAGGGAGAAACATTTGGTGGTACTCCAACCCTACCGGGTGGAGTTGTTGCGGATTGCTCATGATATTCCACTGGCAGGCCACCTGGGGATCGCTAAGACCAAGGCTCGCCTCAGCCACTTATTCTACTGGCCTAAGATGGGGACAGATGTAGCTAAATACTGCCGTTCATGTGACACTTGTCAGAGGATGGGCAAGGCGGGGCAAGGCTCCAAAGCACCAATGATACCTATGCCCATCATAACTGAACCTTTCCAGCGGGTGGCTGTGGATCTCATTGGACCCCTGTCCATTCCCAGCCGCACCGGGAAACGTTTCATATTAACGGTAGTAGACTACGCTACTAGGTACCCGGAAGCTGTCGCTCTGTCTTCCACCCGGGCTGATGTAGTGGCCAAGGCTCTGGTAGGCATCTTCTCCCGTGTTGGATTTCCCGGAGAGATGCTCACAGACCAAGGTACCCAGTTCATGTCTGCCTTGATGCAAGGCCTGGGTAAGGTAACAGAGGTGCAACATCTGGTGTCCAGCCCGTATCACCCACAGACCAATGGCCTGTGTGAACGGTTCAATGGCACCCTGAAGCAGATGCTCAGGATGTTAGTCGAGTCCCACGGGCGCGACTGGGAGCCTTATCTCCCGCACCTGCTGTTCGCTTACCGGGAGGTACCGCAAGCCTCAACAGGGTTCTTCCCCTTTGAGCTCTTGTACGGCAGACGTGTACGTGGGCCCCTAACTCTTGTGAAAGAGTCCTGGGAAGGAGAAACAGCCATCCAAGGTGTGCCAGTCGTGCCCATGGCCCAAGTGCAGACGGCATGGGGTGCTGGAGGTGGGACCCAAGAAGGGGGTGTGTCAAATGTATTACCTGTCAATGTATTGTGGAGGGATGGTTTGGGGAAGCATAATCTCAGTCATTTGCCCAAGGTATCACCATCACCCACCCAAGTACAGGAGGAACAGGGTGTAGGCCCAAAGGGGCAAGGCATCTGGGAGGGAGGACAGGGTCCAAACATACCTGTGCCAGAACCAGAGGTGCCCCTAGGTTTGGAAGCAAAGGGGGAGGTGCAGAATCCCCTAGAACTCTCCCAACTAGCGGCTAGTGTGGGAGAGACCCTTAGAGACTGCCAGGAAGGGGTCTCTAAACTGGTATCACAAGGGCCTGGGGTTGCGAGTGTGGATCTGCAGGATGCCAGCACTCAGCACGAGGTCCCAGTGCAGGCCGGGGGTAGCCAGGTGGGCGGAGACTGCCGGGATGGGGTCTCAGCACCGGTACCACAAGGGCCTGGGGTCGCGAGTGTGGATCTGCGGGATGCCAGCACTCAGCATGAGGTCCCAGTGCAGGCCGGGGGTAGCCAGGTGGGCGGAGACTGCCGGGATGGGGTCTCAGCACCGGTACCACAAGGGCCTGGGGTTGCGAGTGTGGATCTGTGGGATGCCAGCACTCACAACAAGGTCCCAGTGCAGGCCGGGAGTAGCCAGGTGGGCGGAGACTGCCGGGATGGGGTCTCAGCACCGGTACCACAAGGGCCTGGGGTTGTGAGTGTGGGTCGGAGGGACCCAGAGCAAGCAGGAGGTAGCCAGGTCTACTTAATTCCGAGCCTGAACCTTAGAAGAGTCTCCATTCAGACAGGAGAGGAAGAGGGTATCAGTACGCCAGGAATATGGTCAGGGACCAGCGCAGGTCCCGGCGGGGTGAGGCCGCCAAGGTGTCCGCGGAAGGCGATCTTAGGATCGTCCTTCCTCCCCGACACGCTCTAAAAGGGGGAGGTGTGATGAACCGACCCTCAGTTTTATATCTTTCTTGGAAGTGTGTTTTACTTGCTTAGGTCAGTCCTTCCCCCACTTGGAATGCGGTGCTTTAGTTGAGTCCACATTGCTGGACGATACGCTTCACTGGTTTTATGTGTGTTCATTGGAGATGGCTTGCTATAGCCAGGCACTTTTATTATCCCTGGCCAGATGGGATGGGGGATAGCAAGCCTTAACTTCACCCTTCTCTCCGAGGGTTCTGCAAAGGTGGGAGAAGGGGGGCTGCCTGGGTGCAAGGGGTGGGTGGAGCACTAGCCATATGCTGTGGGCAGACCTGGATTCTGGGGTCATTCAGCAAAGAGGCAGTAAGGAGCTCGGATTTGGGAGAAGATGAGAGGGCCTGCCCTACTGAGGAATGCTTTGAGGGCCTAGTTCTGGACAGCATGTAGAAGGATTGTTTTATGCAACTTGCTTAAGCTTGCGCCCTAGGCCCAAAACTCTGCTGTGGCCTAGAGAAACGGACTACAAGTATTCATTGTGCTGAGCATGGAAGAGAGACAGCTAGGACAAAGCTGTGTGCTCAGGTATCTTTTCTAAACTTTTATTTCCCTTTTACTTTGTTTTGTATGGTATCATCGCTCTTTTGCTTGTATGTTTATGCTTGATCATATTAATTTTGTATATTTCTGTATATGCTATTAATCCATACCGACCCCCTTGGGTTATTAAACATATAAAATTTATATCGCTCATTTCATTTTATCCTATGACCCGGTCTACTCACAGTGTGTGAGTGGGAGGTTAAGAAAGAAGTTTGATCGCAGGCGTGCCAGGCGGCTGGGCGAGGCGATATTCTTCACAAACAGTAAAAAAAAATTTCCCTCTTACTTCTTTCTTCTGGTATGAACAGAAAAATAAAAGTTATGGCTTTTGGAAGGGGGGAGTAAAAAGCGAAAATTGAAAAATGGCTGTAGCAGGAAAGGGTTATGTTTTTGTCATAACTCACCAAATACGATAAAGCAGCAGCCAGGCATTCCCAGTGTCGCAAAAAATCAATGGTACTTTCATGACTCTTTCCTGCACCCCTGATGTACAAGATAGGGAGTAAGTGTGACATCATTGGGGGTCTAAAGCTAGGACCCCAGAAAGCAGAACAGGGGACTAAAACTTTCTCTGCATCCTCCAAGAGAGTGGAGCGCTAGTGCACTTACTTGACCAGCTCTCATTTCACTGCTATTGGACTGCCAAGACTACATTCTCCAGAATCCTCTTAGCAGTGAATGGAGCACCAGTTACCCAAGCACATCGGCACTTCATTCACATGGACCGGAGGGGGACCTAGCAGTTGGACCCTCAGCAATGTGACACTTATCTCCTATCTTGTGGATAGGGTATAAGTATCTTTATGGATCAATCCGTTTAACAGCTGACACTAAGCTCCACCGTATTAATGGAAATTGTCAAGCAGACAACAGTCATAACTACCGCAACAGTAATAGAGAAAAAAATAAAGACATTAAAAAATGTATTTTATTGAAACAAAATAGCCCCGCACAACCCTCTGTAGGCAAATGGGTTTTTAGAACAGGTTAATTCTAAGATGACCAAAGAATGACTATAATCACACAAGAATACAATAAAATAAAAAATGTTTAATAAATGACAAAGAGATAATACTTAGCTGCAGTTACAGGTTTTACAAACGATGACTAGCTGTTCACATGATGAAATGGGGGGCCCATTGCAAATAAGCTCTAATATACACCCATCTTGTAAGATGACATCAAAGGTTGCTGGACATCCTTATGATCCCAACTGAAGCCAACTATGTTTCTCCGAAAATAAGATGGGGTCTTATATTATTTTTTTTCTCTGAGGGCTAGGGCTTATTTTTGGGGTAGGTCTTAATTTTTTTCCATGAACAACAGTCACACATTTGATCATCTTTTATTCCAATGTTTATCAGAGGGGAAAATCAGCAGTTTGGCACTTTTGATTTTTTTGTTTTCCCGCTATGGCATTCATTAAGGATACTTAATGTGTATGTGTTTCACAATCATATTTTAGTTTGATATGTATTCTAGTGAAAGGGGTGGGGATCTGAACTTTTATTTTTTTGTTTCTTTTATATTTTTTTACTTTTTTTAACTATTTTATTAACCCCTTCCCCAGGGGGCTTGAACCTGCAATCGTCTCTTAGACTGCAATACAACTGTATTGCAATCTATGAGAGATTCACTACTTTAATATTGAGGCTGGTCATTGACCAGCCTCAATAGCAATATTCCTATGACAGGCCTGGGAACCTTCATAAGGCTCCTGGCTGTCAAAGGAACAGGTCGGCATTAGCTCCGGGTCTCCACTGTACATTACAGTGGACACCTGGAATGGTAGCCATGCTGGTGGTGCCCGACCCCGGGGGAGAAGTTGTAGTACTTTGGGTGGGTCACACTCAGCAATGCCCGCGACTACAGTGATGGGGGCCACCTGTGTCCCCTCATATGCCAACTTATTCCTGGGGCTGTGGGAGAAGGAAGTGGTCCAACTGACTATCGGATGCGAGGGTGTCCTGATGTGTTCAAGATATATTGATGATATTTTGTTCATTTGGCAGGGCTCCACGTCGCAACTAGATGCATTTCTGGCCTCCTTAAACTGCAATGATCGCAATATCCGTCTCACCTCCACTGTTAGTTATGATCAAGTGGAATTTTTGTATTTAATAATTAGATGCGATGCTGATAGGAACATTGTTACAGATGTTTTTAGGAAGACCACCTCAACCAATGCCTTACTTCATGCTACCTCCTCTCATTACCCTAAAGTCAAGCAATCCATCCCAGTGGGACAATTCCTGAGGATGAGGCAAATCTGCTCCAGTGATGATATGTTTGAAACACAGGCCTCAGATCTCACATCTCGATTCCTTAACCGTGGTTACAAGAGGCAAACCATATCACAAGGTTATCAGAGAGCTAAACAAACTCCCAGAGATACCTTGTTGGTGAGTAAACCTAAATTCAAAAATATCAATAAAACATCAGAAGTACGTTTTATCACTTCCTTTAAACATCAGTGGAAAACTTCACGCAATGTATTACATAAACATTGGAATGTTTTACTTACGGATCATGATTTGGCACAATGTCTGCCATCATATCCTCAGATTACTTGGCGTAGATGTAGGAATCTGAGAGATATTTTGACAGCCAGTCATTATGTGCCAGATATTCCTAAACATATTTTTGGGGACGTGGTCCACCTTGGGGCTCATTTAACTGTGGTAATTGTGCTGCGTGTAAGTATCTTACACGCAGTTCAACTTTTCTCAATTCTAAGGGGACAAAGAATACAGGATTGTGCAGCATATTTCATGCAATACTGAGGCTGTAATTTATCATGCCACGTGTCCCTGTGGACTGATCTACATAGGGATGACTAGTCGAACTCTTAAAGCACGTGTTTTGGAATACGCCAACAAAATAGTGGCAGCTGCTAAAGCAAGAGAATTTGAAAAATTACTAACAGTGCCTCGCCACTTTAAGGAGTTTCATCACAGTGACCCTCGAGGTTTAAAAGTTCAAGGAATTGATAGGATACATTTAGGAAGTAGAGGTGGAGATTCTAGACGTGCTTTGTTACGCAAAGAAACACACTGGATTGTGGAGCTTGATACAGTTTCACTGGCCTTAATGAAGCTGCTAGTTTCAGGTCTTTTCTGTAAATTTGTGCAAATTTTATTTGTAGGGTGTTAGTGTTTTCTATTTTTATTTTTTGTTCTTTGTTTTGGTTCATCTCCTGTTGCGTGTCGATTTAGTATTTTACTAATTTTGATGTCCTTTTTAGGTTTTCAGTGATGTGAATGTATTTTTTGTATTTTTTGTATATGATGTTATTATGTAGTTATATTTTTGCACTTGTCAGTTTATTTATTTATTTTATATTCCATATGCTTAATTGCATATTGGATCATATACACTTAATTCATCACTTCATTCTGTGTGTATTTATACTTATATTTCGGTTGATACATCCCTTTCACTATTAGTATACTAGGCATCATTGGGTATGTGCAATCTTCTGACAGTACAGGGCTATGGACGAGTACAGTTGGGGGAGGGGGGGGGCGTTCCTTACCGCCCCGTGATGACGCTAGACTGTCAGGAACGCCCTTCTGACGGTGAACGGTGAAAATAAGACCACCGATAGCCCAGCTCCGGGACACATAACCATAAAGCTGACAGTGCGCTGAATACTTATTTCCCTGGTATTGCGTTGCCTCCTCTCATGGAGCTAGTCAGTCAATAAAATCTTATTGGCTAGTTTAAATCATGTGATGAGGTTACTAGCGTCAAATGCAGTCTAGTAATCCCTTTTTTGATGAACAGTGCACCAGAATGTGGGGAATCCTACTGAAATGGGCTTAACACTAAATGACATTAAAAGGGTTCTTCACTTTCAGACCAATATTGAGAGACAAATGTTGTTGTTTGTATAATAAAAAGTTATATAATTTTCCAATATTCTTTCCGTATCAATTCCTCACAATCTTCTAGATCTCTGCTTGCTGTCATTCATTCTGCTTACTTCCAGTGGATAAAAACCAGTCATGTAATGGCACACAGGTGCACAGCTCACTAATGTGCACCTGTGTACTCATTATATGACCATGGACCGTATATCACATGACCATGGACTGATTTTTATCTACTGGGAGTGAGCAGAATGAATGACAGCGAGCAGAGATCTAGAAAACTACGAGGAATTGATACCGAAATTATATTGGAAAATTGTACTTTTTATTATACAAACATTAACATTTGTCTCTCAATTTTGATCTGAAAGTGGCCAACCCCTTTAACCACAGTCATATCAAGCTTGTGATTAATCCCTTCTTAAGAAATCAACAATTAATTCACTTGGATTCTAGAAACAGGGAAAATAACACGTCAAGCGGCACATAGCTTAATACAGTTGATGGAAATATAGCATTGCTTTAAAGGAAAAATGTGGAGAACGGGGGAGAGTGCCCTCACACAGCAAAGCTAGTGGTCAAGATGTACTCTCACCTTTTTTGGTTGTGAGAAGTCACAACTGCTTGAATAGGCATCAAGATACAACTGTATCGCAGGAAGCTGCAGGACCTCTGTGCGTCAACTCAGGCATGCACAGTAGAGCTCCAGATTTAGCAAGCAGCGCGGCTATGGCAGGTTCGTAGCTCGTGCATGCACAATAGCATCTTCAGAACGCCGAATTGCGGTCCAACTTAACTTTTTTATTTTTCCATTTTCAGAGCCATATGAGAATTCTGGGGACACCACATTTATATAGTTTTATTTACATTTTAACCCCTTAACAAAAATCTAAAACTCTGCAAATAAAATTTTATTCTTAAAGTCTCCATATTCTGACACCTGTAACTTTTTTATATTTCCATGTACGGGGATGTAAAGGGCGTCTTTTTTTTGCAGGACCAGGTGTAGTTTTAGTTATACCATTTTGGGGAATGCCTTTGATCACTTTTTATAAAAATTTTAATCGGTGGTGAAACAGCGAAAAACGGTGGTTTGGCAGTTTTTTTTTCACTGCAAGGAAAAAATATTTTTAGAAGTTTGTAGCCCAGGCGTTTTTGGACACAGGGATACCTAATGTGCATGTGTTTCACAATAATTTTTTAGTTTCATATGTATTCTAGGGAAAGGGGGGTGATTTGAACGTTTAGGTTTTTTTGTTTTTTTTAATATTTTTTTTAACTTTTTTTTTTATCACTGTTTAATTAGCTCCCCCTAAGGGGCATGAACCTGCAATAGTTTGATTGTTGTATTGCAGTCTATGGGACTTTCAGTATGTGGACTTTCGGTCTCTGATCACGGGCATTAGCTCCGGGTCTCCGCTGGAGACCGTACTATTCCAGCAGATATCGGGAAGGGGTTAAACGACTGCACCAATCTGCACCAAATTGGCACAAAGATAAATCAGGTGCTTACAAATATTTTACACCACGTAACAACTCTCTAAGATCTAGCATTCCGATCTGTCTCCATATCATATCATATGACCTGTATTATCCAATAGAAACTTATAGGTCCTTCACATGAAATACAGCATTGTCAGAAGATTGCTGCACTTACCCACTATTGTTGGGGAAAAGTACTGTGTTAGTCAGAAAAAAATCATGCAATATTTGATACTTTTCTGTCAAAAAGACAAAATGTTATAGGTATCTTATCAGCCATTATCAAAGGACAGCACTCACATAACCTGCATCAACCAACAGAAGCTGACAGGTACTTCGCTCACATAAATCACTATCAGAGGATTTCAGCACTCATTCACCATTGTTCTCTGTTATCAGCCATTATCCGAGGACAGCACTCATGTAATTGGTATACACTTGCCCAGTCATTATCAGAGGATTGTATCCAGAGGAGATAGATAGATAGATAGATAGATAGATAGATAGATAGATAGATAGATAGATAGTTCAGGTCATTACACCATGGGATTTGTAGCCATAATAATGCCACAAACATTGTGCAGTCTCCAGGATTTGACAGTTTTTACTTTTTACTTTCTTAGGGTGGGTTCACACGGAGTACCGCCGCGAATCCGACCTAAATGTTGAAAAACTGAATAGGGGCTGGATAGGGGAAGGTTTGCGACGCATTGCTTAAAACCCCATTCACTTCAATGGCGTTTTAAAGCAATGCGCGGGTGTGCGCTTACACCCTCTGCGCCGCAAAGCTGTTTTTTTCTTTGTCGGACACAAATTCCTGCATGTCCAACTTTGTTTCCAGCCAAAAAAAAAAACAGCTTTGCAAACCTGCGCATTGTTATAAAAACCATTGAAGTGAATGGGGTTTTAAGCAATGCGTCGCAAACCTTCCCCTATCCAACCCCTATCCAGTTTTCCGACATTTAGGTCGGATTCGCGACGGCACTCCGTGTGAATCCACGCTTATGTGCCAGTAGCAAGTCATGCACTTTACTACATAATCTTATATGGGAAGGTACAGTGGAGCAGTTGTCTGTAACAACCAACCAGATTAGTACTTTCATTTTCCTTTCATCGTATGCCTTTTCAGTAAATATTAAAGCATAACTAAACTTTTGGACAACTTTGGATTTTCTGGCAGTATTTCATACCTCCCAACTTTCAAAGGATAGAAGAAGGGACAAAATGTGTGGCACGCTATGTGCGCTGTAGCAAATTTAGCTCCACCCACTTCAATGTTTACTCCGCCCATTCTCACCCATTTTTCTTTGTGCCCCCACACAGTATAATGCTCCTACAGTCACCCTAACATTATATACCCCCACATTATAATGTTCCCCTCCAATTGCCTCACAGTATGAAGTCCCTCTCCTCGTGCCCCAGTTTAAACTGGGGGCAACTAGAGGAGGACATTAAACAGGGGAAGCTGGAGGGGGACATTAAACTGGGGGCAGCTAGAGGCAGACATGTCCCCTTCCAGCTACCCCCATGTTTAATGTCCCCCTCCAGCTGCCCCCTAGTTTAATGTCCACTCCTCTATCTGTCTCAAGTTTAATGTCAGCCACTCCATCTGTCCCCAGTTTAATGTTCCCCTTCATCTGCCACCAATTTAATGTCCCCCCTCCATCTGCCCTGAGTTTAATGTCCCATTCATTTGCCACCAGATTAATGTCCCCCTCCATCTGCCACAAATGTCCCCCTTCATCTGCCACCAATTTAATGTCCCCTCTTCATCTGCCACCAGCTTAATGCCCCTCTTCATCTGCCACCAGCTTAATGCCCCTCTTCATCTGCCCCAGTTTAATTGCCCCCCTTCATCTGTCCCTAGTTTAATGTCCCCCTTCATCTGCCACCAGTTTAAATGACCCCCTTCATCTGCCCCCAAGTTTAACTGTCCCCCTTCGTCTGCTCCCAGTTTAATTGTCCCCCTACATCTGCCCCCAGTTTAATTACCCCCCTTCATCTTCCCCCAGTTGAATTGCCCCCTTCATCTGCCTCCAGTTTAATGTCCCCCCACAAAGTTTAAAATAAAATCACTGATACTCATCTCTCAACTACCCCCACGGTTTAATGTCCTCCTCCAGTTGCCCCCAGTTTAATGTCCCCCTCCAGCTGCCCCCCTAGTTTAATGTCCACTCCTCCATCTGTCGCCAGTTTAATTGCCCCTACATCTGCCCCCAGTTTAATTGCTCCCAGTTTAATGCCCCCCCCAAAATTTAAAATAATAAAATCACTGATACTCACCTCTCCTCGCTCCCCTGCTGTCTCTTCTCCTGGAGTGTTCAGGGAGCTGCAGGTGCGATGTGAGTGACGTCATCACATCACGCCTACAGCTCCCGAGGCCAGAGCATGCAGAGGGGAACAGTGGTGAAGCAAGAGCTGTCCACGGACGGCTCCTGCTTCACCATTGTATTCAACTCATCTGCGTCATCTGCGTCCTCTCCGGGACATACCTCCTGCTAACCGGGATGGCGAGACAGGACCCACAATCCAGGACTGTCCCGCAGAATCCAGGACTGTTGGGAGGTATGGTATTTATTACATTTTTATACAAATTTTTATAATTTTGCAGTATCTGTTTTGACACTGTAACTGGGGTTGCACAGCAACAGGGTAAAGTTGCACTGTTTCAGCAACAGCTGTCACTGCTAGGGCTGTGCTAGGACTAGTTAGACCCAACAGCTACAGATTTTGGCAATTATGTGTCCACTGGAACAATAGAAGCAAACAACCTCTGCTGTGATTTAAAAGCACGGGCTACACATGGGGGACACTGGGATGTCCCCATGTGCTGCCAGTGCACAGGCCGTTCACACCACTTACAAAAAATGAGCAGTGCAACTAATGACTTGTCTCCTGACTGTGATATTGAATACTAGCTATAACTTGTGACCAACATTTAAGTCAACCTAACTTGAACACTCCAGGTTCCTGCCTTCTACTGAGGAAAGAGGGGTCAACTAACTCTTCTAGTGAAGAAAGAGGGAACATGTATTTCTTCTTCTGAAGAAAGAGGGAATGACTGTGTCTTCTCCTTAAAGATGACCTTTCACCACCTACTGTATGCCAAGTTCAGCTCTTTGCATCATTTAATAGGCACTACTCCACTGAATCCAGCACAGTTGGACTTTTTTTCTCTAGTCTTCAGCGTTCCCGAGCAATAATGCTATTAGTTTTGGTGCCTTATATGCAATTTTAGGCTCTGTACTGTCAGAAGGGAGGTGTCATGCTGGAGCAGGTAAGGGGTGTGATTCTGAGCTCTGACACTATACACTTCTGATTGAATCATATGCTTTTACTGCTCCTGCCTGACGCTGCCCTCCTGACAGTACAGAGCCTAAATAGCATATGAGGCACCAAAACTAAAAGCACTGGTTGAAGAATGTTCTGAGCTGGAGAAAAAATGCAGAGCATGCAAAGAGCTGGACTAGGCAGAGGTGGTGAAAGTTTCTCTTTAAGTAGAATGTTCTAGTCAAGGAATTTATCATCTCAACTGTAACCTCAGTGGTTCAATCCATTTAAGATTATAGGACATCTTAAAACAGCAATAATTACATATACATATTAAAATGCAAGAACATTAGAAATACATTTGAATCCTTTCAAAGGGGACAATACACTCAGACCTCCAACGGTATAAAATGCAAAAGTTGATGTCATATGCCCTAAAGGACATCAATTTTTAAAACTCATGTAGGGAACTGCCATTTCTACTAGTATATAATGTATCTGGCTTCTTTGCCCCTGCAGTTTGGCTTCAGAGACCCCAGGCATTTAGTGCAAGTTTTGTTTTGTAAATACAGTGAGTCAGACACATGTGAGGCAGAGCTGCTGGGGGGAGAGATGTGAGCAGAGCTGCTGAGACAGACATGTTATGTCTGGGGGAGCCTAAGAGCCACTTGTTCCTCTTTACTTCACAGTATATAGTTAGGTATGTGTTACCCCCTATATACTCACAGGACCTAGCTAGTAACCGTAGTTAGGGATCAATATATATATAGTTCAGGGCAGTGATAGGTTAGGCTTCCGAAGGCCAACTAGCTAGTTAGAGGCCCGGTGGCACTAGTAGTTTAGCTGGCAGGTTAAGGACTCAGTGTTAGGGTAGTCAGGCCTGCATCTACTGCCGTCACCGTCGCCCTGTTTGCTGCCTGTGAAGAATCTCACCATCATCATCATCTCCTGATCGGCTGTCTGTCATCTCCTGGAAGAATCCGAGGATCCACAGTCATCCACAGGGGCCCCTGCATCTCTTCTGTTGCCTGGAGGTATTGTGCACTGGACTCTTGCTATATATCTATATATATACCCGGGTATATAACCTAAGACGGTTGAGGACTTGCTGGTTGTTGTAGTACTGCTGTGTTCTGAGTATATTTTATGTATGTATTATTACCCTGTTGATTCTTATAAAGCTACTGTTATAACCTTATGTGGTATCTGTATGTATTCTTCAGACTGTGAGATTAGTACAGTGATCCTTGTTAAGGCTACTAACTGTATTTCATGGGTAAGTCCCAGGAAGAGATCCTCCCTGTAATACAGAGGCTCTATCCTGGGTGGAGGCACTGATATATTTCATATATGTTCCCACTCTTCCCTTCAGCGAAGGCTTCAGGTCCCATTATACACACAGGTCAGCGCCAGAGTCTGTTGCGGGAGGGATAATACTCATACCCCCTCCAAATAGGGCTACATTTGGAGGCACTGCTGAGATTTAGAAGTGGGAATAGTCATTGATATGGAGAAGCGATATAGCTCAGAGGGGAACCTCCCACTAGCTACTACATGGGATTACCGACCGCCTGTTCCTCCCCTGGTTCAGGTAAAGGAAGAACCCCGCTCAGCCAGTTACCCCCCCAGTATGGCCGTCGCTAGCAGTTCCTCTAGTGACAGTGCTATTAGCACTTTAGCCAGGTTGACTGAAATGTTAGCTCAGGGCCTGCAGGCCACTCACTACAAGAAACTAAAAGTATTCTCTGGTAATGTCCCAGTACCACAAGGGGAGGAAAACTTTGAGATATGGAAAGAACATACTCTCCAATGCCTGAAGGAATGGTCTTGCTCTGAAGAAAGCAAGCGGCAGCGTATCAGTGAAAGTTTGCGGTCTCCTGCTGCAGAATTGATCCGCTTGTACAGAGACTCTCATGAAGGAGTGAGTGCATTGGACTATATACAAGTACTGTCTGATCACTTTGAGCCATACTATGACCTTGCCCAGATGGTTGCTGATTACCGAATGGTTCGTCAAAAAGAAGGGGAAAATGTCTCTACTTTTATTAACCGTTTACAGCTACTTCTTTCACGTCTGGTGTACCACGCAGCTATATCTACTTCAGAGGTAGACGCTATGAGAACCAGTCAGTTGGTGAGAGGGTTACAACCTCATCATCCTCTTGCTCAAGTACTCAAGGTCTTACTATCTGATAGAGTCCTTCCATTTCCTGACTTAATGAAGTTAGTGAAGAAACAAGAAGCTGACATTAGTTTTAGTACCCCTAAGAAAGCGAAAAGCATCTCTAAAGAAGATGTTGTTCCTAATTCAAACAAGGACAAACCAGCGGAGCGGTCAGAACTTAGACAGTCCGCCACTCCACCCACTGCCACTCAATGGAGGAAGGATGCTAGAACCTGTTATAAATGTGGTCAGACGGGCCATACTGCCAGACAGTGTACGGAGGACAGTGAGGGATTGAGACACAGTGCTGTCTTCTCTATTCAGAATCAAAGACACCGAAGGAAGGCGGGCCGAGTAAAGACCAGAGGCGCTATCGCGGGCTCCAGGTCCGTTGTCAAAGTCACTGTCAATGGTCATGCCGCTCCTGCCCTGTTTGATACAGGATCTCAAGTGACCCTGATTTATCGCTCGTTCTACCAAAAGTATCTGAGGGATATACCTCTTCAGTCTACAGGACAAATGAAATTGTGGGGGCTTAATTCAGGATCATATCCTGTAGATGGCAGCCTACAAGTAGTTATAGCTGTCCCTGAATTAGAAGATCAGAGTGTCGCTCCCATGAAGATTACAGCTCTTGTCTGTCCTGATACAGGGGATTCTTGTGCAGCTCCTGTGATACTTGGCACTAATTGTCCCGCAGTGCATTATGCTTTTCAGAAGTTTCTTGGAAGGGATTGGAACCCTGCAGCTCAGCCGGTGAATATATCTTCTGATCTTAGAGAACTCTGTGATGCCCTGTCTACTGGCTATCGACATGGAATGGTATATCATATCGGTGAGAGAACCGTGGAAGTTCCTGCCGGCGGGGAGAGAGTTCTGAGAGTAGCCTCCAGCATTGCTCACGATTTGCTTGAAGGGGGAGTTATGTCCTTATGGAAACCCCTGAAGAAATGATTAACCAGAATGGCTGGATGGTGATCCCAGAGAGAAAGGACTGGAGAAATAAAGTGGAGTTATCTACCTGTGTGACAGTGAGGAACTGTTCACCGCATCCGATCGTAATTGGACCATACCAGAATGTGGCCCACTGCTACCCTGTGCTTGGAGTAAATCCATACGCTGAAGTGTGCAGGATTCAAATCCGAGATGCAATCCCTAATCTCAATCTTGACTTGAGTGATCCACATTTACCAGAGGCCTGGAATCAGCGACTGACACAGAAGTTGTCTGAATTATCGGAAGTGTTCTCCATGGATGATATGGATATAGGTTGTGCTAAAAGTGCTCAACACACTTTCCGATTGACCGATTCTACTCCCTTCCGGGAGCGACCACGGAGAGTTGCTCCAAAGGATGTTGATGAGTTAAGACAGACTCTACAGCAAATGAAAGGTCAGGGGATCATTGTGGACAGTAAGAGCCCCTATGCCTCACCTATTGTGGTGGTAAGAAAAAAATCTGGAGCAATTCGCCTATGTGTGGATTACAGAACTCTGAACCGGAGAACCTTACCTGATCAGTATACACTGCCGAGAATTGAAGAAGCTCTGGAAGCTCTGAATGGAAACTGTTGGTTCACAGTGCTGGACCTAAGATCGGGATACTATCAAGTCCCAATGGCACCTGAGGATCAGGAAAAGACAGCCTTCATATGCCCCTTGGGTTTCTTTCAGTTCACTCGTATGCCGCAAGGTACAAAAGGTGCGCCAGCAACGTTCCAAAGGTTGATGGAAAGAGTGTTAGGTGATTTAGTGCCCCGGGAATGCCTTGTATATCTTGATGACATTATTGTGTTTGGAAAGACGCTGGAAGAACATGAAGAACGACTCATGAGAGTACTCCAACGCTTAAAAGAAGAGGGGCTGAAGTTGTCGGCTGACAAATGCAAATTTTGTAGATCTTCGGTCACTTATGTAGGTCATATTGTTTCTGCTGAAGGAGTTGCTACCGATCCTGGTAAGATTGAAGCTGTGGTGAATTGGCCCCGACCGCAAAATATTACGGAGTTGCAATCTTTCTTGGGGTTTTGTGGATTCTATCGACGATTTGTGGAAGGATATTCAAAAATTGCTCGAGCCCTCCTCGACCTGTTGAAGAGTGATGCAGGAGATCCGGGAAAGAAGAAAGGGTCTTCCAAAAGCCTTTTTGGCGATAGGTGGACTGCGGATTGTGAAGAAGCATTTAAGTTGTTGAAGAAGAAATTGACAGAAGCTCCCGTTCTGGCTTATGCTGATGCACAGAAGCCATATGTGCTACATGTAGATGCCAGCTTTGAAGGATTAGGTGGCGTGCTGCACCAAGAATACCCGGCCGGGTTACGGCCCATAGCTTTCATAAGTCGAAGTCTTTCTCCCAGCGAGAAAAATTATCCAGTACATAAATTGGAGTTTTTGGCGCTCAAGTGGGCCATTGTTGATAAATTACATGACTATTTATACGGAGCCACGTTTGAAGTAAGAACAGACAACAATCCACTGACATACGTTTTGTCAACCGCTAAACTCGATGCTACAGGACATCGCTGGTTGGCGGCTTTATCCAACTACCAATTCACACTCAAGTATAAATCGGGGCCTAAGAACATTGGGGCAGATGCTCTATCAAGACGGCCTGGATTACCTAGTCCGGAGGTAGTGGATGAATGGGAAGAAGTGCCAAGTCCTGGAGTAGGAGCTTTGTGTGCCATGGCTGCTGTAGTTGAAGACCGAGTAGCCTTTTCTGAAACTCGGCTTATTGACTCTATTGGGGGAGGTCCCGAAGCTGTACCAGACATGTTTGCCTACCCTGCCGCTTTAGGATCCTTTGAGAGTTGTTCTATATCTTCAAAGCGAATGATCTGGAGTCAAAAGACTGATCCTTTAATTGGACCTCTTTATCAAGCAGTGAGTTCTCAAGACAGAGAAATGTTAAAGACATCCCTACCCTCTGAATGCAGTCAACTTCTACGAGATTGGGAGAAGTTTGAAATAGACAATGGCCTACTTTATCGTGTGGTGCTGTATCATGATCACCCTGGAAGGCGCCAACTAGTTATTCCAAGCTGCTTTCAGAAGATGATTTTCCGAAGTCTGCATGATTATCATGGTCATTTGGGACCTGAGAAGACTTATGGCCTAATACAAGACCGATTCTACTGGCCCAAAATGAGAGATACCGTGACTCGTCTGTGTAGGTGCTGTCGCAGATGTTTGCAGAGGAAGACTGTCCCGGTTCGAGCGGCCTTCATGGGACACTTGAAGAGTTCGGGCCCCATGGATCTTGTCTGCATAGACTTCCTTTGTATTGACAACGACTCCAGAGGATTTGGAAATGTATTGGTGGTGACTGATCACTTCACTTCACACGATATGCTCAAGCCTTTCCGACTAAGGATCAAAAAGCAGTCACTGTTGCAAGAGTGCTTTGGGAAAAGTATTTTATCCATTATGGCTTACCACACCGGTTGCATTCTGATCAAGGCCGGGATTTTGAGAGTAACCTGATCAAAGAGTTACTTCAGTTGTTGAACATCCGCAAAAGTCGGACGACGCCTTACCATCCAGAGGGAGATGCCCTTCCTGAAAGATTTAACAGGACTTTACTTGATATGCTTGGTACCTTACGAATTGAGGATAAGCGATCCTGGAGTCGAAAAGTGGAGGCTATGGTGCATGCCTATAATAGTACAAGGCACGAGAGCACAGGATATTCACCATACTTTCTGATGTTTGGAAGAGAGCCTAGGCTACCTATTGACATCTTGTTGGGAGTCTCTACCGATGGTATCAGTCATCGAGATCATTACCGATACGTGGCACGTTTGAAAGAAACGCTTAAGAGTGCTTATCAGCTGGCTGAGGAAAATGCGGCCAAAGTGAATGAAGGAAATAAAAGGAGATTTGATCTTCGAGTAAGATACCGAGAATTGAACCCTGGGGACCATGTTCTGCTACGGAATTTGGGAGCATCTGCAAAACATAAGCTGGCTGATCGATGGCGGAGTGAACTCTTTACAGTGGTAGATCGGTTGCCTGGAATACCAGTCTACAAGATAAAAGGACGGGACGGGAGGATCAGGACTTGGCATAGAAATCATTTGTTGCCTGTACCTCAGATTGATGGTATGGATATCTCCAATGATGGCTCGGCCTGCGATTCTCCACAGTCCTTAGCCGATATTCCACCTGACCTTCCTGAAACTCCTGAGAGTGATTGGACTGTGGCTCCTGAAGTTCCTAGATCACCAGTATCTTCTCCTTCAGGGAGACCTATGAACCCTCAAACTCCAGAATTCGTACCTAGATCTGTGTCTACAGATGAGCAGGGATCTAGCTCTCCTACGCCACCAGCACCATTCCCTCCCATGGCAGACAACCCTAGTTTAGGGCCTGGACATGCTAGTTTACCTCAGAGAGAGGTACGGAGAGGAGAGAGAATTAGACACCCTCCACGTATGCTGACATATGATAGTTTGGGGGACCCCAGATTTACTACTCAGCCTCATTTATACCATGCTTGGGTGGGTGCAGTGTCCACTTTGGTCAATATGTTACCAATTTTCGCTCCTGCTGGCATGTATACCTATTAACCTGTTGTGACTCTGTAAATGCAAAAGCAACCATATTGATATTGTCATTGGTAATGTTGACTGTATACTATGACTTTGTATGTCTTTGACGTGACGTAAAGATTTCACCAGAGGGAGAGTGTAGGGAACTGCCATTTCTACTAGTATATAATGTATCTGGCTTCTTTGCCCCTGCAGTTTGGCTTCAGAGACCCCAGGCATTTTGTGCAAGTTTTGTTTTGTAAATACAGTGAGTCAGACACATGTGAGGCAGAGCTGCTGGGGGGAGAGATGTGAGCAGAGCTGCTGAGACAGACATGTTATGTCTGGGGGAGCCTAAGAGCCACTTGTTCCTCTTTACTTCACAGTATATAGTTAGGTATGTGTTACCCCCTATATACTCACAGGACCTAGCTAGTAACCGTAGTTAGGGATCAATATATATATAGTTCAGGGCAGTGATAGGTTAGGCTTCCGAAGGCCAACTAGCTAGTTAGAGGCCCGGTGGCACTAGTAGTTTAGCTGGCAGGTTAAGGACTCAGTGTTAGGGTAGTCAGGCCTGCATCTACTGCCGTCACCGTCGCCCTGTTTGCTGCCTGTGAAGAATCTCACCATCATCATCATCTCCTGATCGGCTGTCTGTCATCTCCTGGAAGAATCCGAGGATCCACAGTCATCCACAGGGGCCCCTGCATCTCTTCTGTTGCCTGGAGGTATTGTGCACTGGACTCTTGCTATATATCTATATATATACCCGGGTATATAACCTAAGACGGTTGAGGACTTGCTGGTTGTTGTAGTACTGCTGTGTTCTGAGTATATTTTATGTATGTATTATTACCCTGTTGATTCTTATAAAGCTACTGTTATAACCTTATGTGGTATCTGTATGTATTCTTCAGACTGTGAGATTAGTACAGTGATCCTTGTTAAGGCTACTAACTGTATTTCATGGGTAA